>JADRCC010547479.1:0-10000 GCA_019843855.1 Hylomyscus alleni
ATTTGACAAGTGTTTTTAAAAAACTTGGTTTTCCCTCTGTATTTCCAAATGTCTACTGTCAATAGAAGTATGGGTTTGGGAATTTCACAAATCTTTAAATCTTAGCTTCTTCAACTACAAAAGAAAACTTTATATTTAATAGGTCATTTTGCCAAAGACAAACAAGCCAACTTTGATTTAACCTCACTATACTTTCTGAGTTTTCAGTAGAAATCTGACCCAATACTCAGTTTACAGAGTGGGACTGGCATCTCCATGACCTTCTGATGACCTCTTCTCTCCTGCTGTGGCTCACTACTGCAGAGACTGGCTCAGGGCCAACAGAGCACTTAGGTTCTGCTCTGGCAACTTCTGATATGAAGCCTCTGGATAGAATCCAGGGAGGAATTCTGAAATCACCTAGGAGACTTGCCTTCAGGCACACAGTTAAGAGGTTATCTAGATTAAGTTAGCCTCTGGGCATGCCTGTGACCAGATTGTGCGGGTTAAGTTAAGGAAATCTGCTCAGTACCCTGGGCGGGGGGTTTGGCTTCATCAATGTTGGAAGCAGGTTGAGTATGAAGCAGGTTGCCTATGGTGGTTCGCTGTTCTCCCCGATTGTAGATGCAGCATTGCTTCAAGCCTTTACTTGATGCCTTTACTCTCCTGCTATGATGGATTATACCTTGGACCTGTGAGCTCCCTCCTTGAGCTGCTTTTCAAGTATATGTATATGTACACGCATGTTTATGTATGTGTGTGTCTATTCACTTCAACAGGAAAAGTAACTCATAAATACTCTGCATAGGCAAAATGGTTCAGTGGGCTAAGGCGCTTGCTGCAAATATCCTGAGATCCATCTTTGAGACCCACATGGTGCAAAGAGAGAATTGGTTCTTATAAATTGTCTTTTATATGTTCACACCATGGCATGCTCACGTGCACATCTGTACATACACATAAAGAAATGCAATTACAAGTAACTAAGTTAAAAAGCTACAATAAAAATAAAAACATTACGAAATGATACTTCCAGAGTCTGCCTGACTTGTGCTTAGAGAATTTGGCTTCATTTTTAGACTCTAGAGGAATACTTTTTACCTCTGGGACTCTGGCTCAAGACTTCCAAACCAGCCACATGTTACTGTGACTGGCACTGACTTTGGCTTTTCTGCCAGTTCCATGATGTTCCTGACACCCTGGTCTTCTGCGTCTTGACAGTGAGATGAAGTCTACATTGCATCTTTGTGCCCGATTTGGAGTCTTGATAACTTGCTAAGAGTCAAAGCTCTTTTGGCAGTTTCTTAATTTCTCCACAGGACTAGACACTGTCTTCTACCCAAAGCCTTCTTTGTTATGGTTTTTTCTTCTGTCCCAGTTTTAGGACCATGAAGAATATGGTTATCTTATTAGCTTTTGATGATAGCCCTTCTCCTCTTGTATCTTTTTGTTAAAGCAGTGAATCATATGTTATTCATTTGAGTGTCTTGAATAGGCAGACAGTCTAGAGTCCCCTTGTCCTCTGAAGGGGACCTTTCTCTGCACTATCAGTGGCTGCATTGAAGGACCTGTCCCAATGTAGTCACTATGGTTTGACCTCTCTTAATTCTTCCATTATGAATCTTGGTCCAAAGTAGTTTCTGATCACACCAGACCTTCCCTAAAACAAAATATAAACCCTTCTCCAGTTCTAAGTGAACTAGAATCTCCTATGGCTGTTCTTCCATGAAACATATAATGACTATATGCTAGTTGTTAAGACTATAAAGAGGAAGAGTTTTGAAGGTATTACATTATATAAACTGCTCTCAGAGCACAGAAGAAAGAAGAACAGCTGGGAGGATGGTGGTAGTGAGAGAAGGCTTTAGTACCAGGCATCTTGAGCTGAGCCTTGAGGCAGAAAGAGAAGTTAGGGACCAAGACGCATTTGAGGAACCAACTAGGTGAGCATGGCTTCAAAACCAAAGAGGGGTGGAGGACGAAGGGTTTGTAGTCAGGTCGTGTGGCTTGGGCTCTGCTGCTCAGTAACTGGTAGCTGGAGAGTTTGAGGTAATGGGTCATCACAGGCAGGTGGGGTGAGAAGGAACTGAGGCTGGAGGTGGGAAAGCCAGTGGAGAAGCTCTAGTGTGATGGTAGTGTGTTGAGGCAAGCCAAGCCATGGGAGGTTCTCAGGCTAAGATTGCAGATACAGGTTAGGTGGGAATTGGCATGAGAAGAGTCTGTAGAGTAAAGTGGACAAGGTTGATGACCAATTGAAAAGATGGATCAGTGACAAAGAGGGAAGCCCTGGGGACAATCAGTGAAATATCCAGTGTCTTTGGAAGTTGACTAGGGATTAGGATGCTCATCCTTAAGTCAGGGAACACAAGAGGACTTGTAAGAAAGGATGGGATTTGAATTGGATATGATATGTGAGAAGAGTCTGAAGGATGCCAAGTGGACATGTTCCGTAGACTTCTTGGCTTGAGAATGATTAGGAAGCCATAAATACATACTAAATGGCTATAAATTCTGAAAATACGTATACTGTTTTGTCATATACTAAAACACAGTACCAATAAATCATCTCCAATGTATCCACTTTTACTTCCAGACTTTATGACGATCCTTTAGAAAGTGGGTGGGGTTTGGAGTGCTGGTCAGCCAGACAGTGTAAATGAAAAGAGAAAGGGATTGGATATGGAGCCTTGTGAGGCAGAGCACCTATGGAGCTAAGGAGACAGAGGAAACACTGGAGCAGTGCAGAGTGAGATTTAAAGCACAGAGAGAGCTCCGGAGGAGAGCAATGTCTGTATTCAGATGACAAAGGGTGTGTGCATATCATCCCAACCTGCTACCAAAACACTCTCCCAACCCCAGTGGCTCTAAGTATTGATCTCCCAGAACAGTGGCTCTAAACCTTTAGCAGGTAACAGGGTCTTTGTGAAATTGATTGAAACTATTGACCTTCCACACATGCAGGGCAGTAATGGAACCAGGCTGGGGAGGTCAAGATGGAAGGGTGCAAGTTAGCAATTCTGGTATTTTGCAACAAAGTTTTTCCTTTCTTAACACACAGAGAAAGATTTTGTTTTCCTTGTGTCCAGAATCTAAAACTTCACATCCCTTTCTTTTTTGTATATGCATAGGTCTGGAGGCTAGAAGCCTTGGGAGTTGTTTTGTACAGGGCTTTCCACCTTTGGTTTACAAAAGGATCTCTCACTGACCTGGAACTTGCCAAATAGTTCCAGACTGCCAAACTGGCTAGGTAGAAAACTCCAAGGCTCCTCCTTCCTCTGCCTCTCCAGTACTGGGATTATTACCGACACATACACCACCAAGTCTGGCTGTAAAGTGTGGGTTTTGGGGATCGAACTTAGTTGCTTCATTGACTCAGCCTTGCTTTGCCCCTCTCTCCGCTCTGTGGTTTCTCTCGAGAAAGCTGAAGGAAAGGAATCAATGTTCATATCAGAACAATCTTAGTAAGTTCACCAACACTCAACCTCTCCCAGTCATTTTGGGAGAATTCCTCTGTTTTGTTCCCTCTTTCCCCATTTTCCCCTTCTAGGAAGTTTTCTCCTCTTTTCTCAGAGGAACTTTAACTTAATTTGTATTGTGATTGATGACTGTTATAACTGTGATGGCTAAAGAAACTCCTTTTTATGCTAGGCATTCATCTTGTTACCCAGTAGGGTGTCTGTCTCTGACTCCAGTCCCTGGAAGATAAATTCCCAGTAACCCTGACTCAATGACTCAACCCCAAAATGTACAGCTGTGACTTCTACTTGTTACAATACAACTAACCACCTTTAGGCTTCTGTAACCTGCTTATGCAGACATTCAAGGACCATTTTGAGGTCTCCTTAACCACCTTACTTTGGCAGAGCAGAACAGCTCTTGGTTTGCTTGTGCAGATATTCAAGGTCTTCTTGTGTTTTTCTTGATTTTAAAAATTCTTCCCTCACTCTCCCTGCCCCACAAGCCTTTGCAAGGCAATGCCTAAATGAATTTGGCTGATTGTAATCTTACTCAGTCCAGTGGTCTCGAATTCCATAGCATCACCATAAAGTGCTTTGGGAAAGTTGTAAGAATCATGCTCTTTCCAAAGGGCATTACGAACCACATTCCCCAAAAGATACAACCCAAGCGCCTTCGGTTCCTTTCTTCTATGTGATGCAAAGGACCAGTTTCTTAACCGTTCTTTCACTCTGGATTCTTGATACTGTTCTCTTCTTCCCCCTGAGTCTTCTGAAATGGACTCTGGGATCCTCTGGTTGACTCCTCTTTATAACTGAAGGCTTTGCTTAGGGCTTGGCTTTTGCCCCTTAGTTATTTTCTGCATTCTTTTTTGTTCAGCTTATTCTACCAAATATTTATTGTGGGCAGGCCCCGTTTGCTGTGCTCATTCATTCCCATAACTTCAAGGATCCTGTCTCTGTGGAGATCATTGCCTCCACACCTCAATCACAGCCAGCCAACTACCAAGGCTGTCACCTGGGTCTCCCCTCCTATCACAGCTTTCCCCTCCTAACACAGCTCCTCCCTTCCTAACACAGCTCCTCCCCTCCTAACACAGTTCCTCTGCCTCCTAACACAGCTCCTCCTCCTTCTAACACAGCTCCTCTTTCTAACACAGCTCTCCTCCTTCTAACACAGCTCCTCCTCCTTCTAACACAGCTCCTCCTTCTAATACAGCTCCTCCCTCTCCTAACTGGCTCTCTGATGGTTTGTCACAAATGATAACCAGGGCCTCATCCTTTTACTGTTCCTTGGCTGGGAAGTCTGGGAGTTTCTTCAGTTTTCACCAGCATCTGAGGTAAAAACCAAGCACTTCAACCAAAGTTCCACTGAAGACCCTTCAACCTTTCGAGGGTCACAAAGTAAAACATGACCTGGCTGGCTGGTCCCTTCCTTTTCCTAGTCCTGTTTTATTCCCACTGCTGGCTCCTGTTAGTTTTGTTTTCCTTCATCTGTTTTCTTTGCTTTTGTATTTCACTATGAAGGGTTTACAATATTGTTATATGGGGGCTACTGCACCTGCTCCAATAGGCTTTTGTATAACAACATGCCTGTGGATTTTCCTCAGTGAATGTCAACTTTCCCTATGTTTTACGAATTTTATTTACTAATTATTTAATGTCATATGCTCACAGTTCCTAGTTAGTATATAGTATTTTATTTTAGGCAATAATTTTTCAATACTGTCTGATTAATCTTAGAAAACTTCAGGTAGAAAATTGAAAACTGTTGCTAATATACTGCTGAAGATCAGCTTGTTGAAAAAAAATTTTTTTTAAAGTATGTCATAGGTAAATCTTTCTTCTTAGTTAGGTAATTCTCATTTCTTTTTTAAGTGTGGAAAAGTTGAAATCATAACTATGCCCTGGCCTTTCTAGACCAAACTGAGGTCCCCTGAGCGGAGGCATATACATTGTCAAGGCCCTTCATAGCTGGCACGCTGAGAGACTGGTAGCCTGAGCCTGAAGCCAGGCAGCCTTGGAGAAGGCAAAAAACAGATTAAAATTATATTTGGTTACAACAGTTTGTTTGGCTTTTCACTGGACATTTTTTTTCCATGAGGGTAGTTATCATAATAGACATGTGTTTTTAATATATCAACCAAGGGGTGTGTGGTCTTGTTTGTTCTTGATTAAAAAGCCTGTGTCAAATAAGAAGTATTTCAAAGTTATAGTAATAATTGGAGCAATAAGATGGTAAGGGGTAATTAAAGGATGCGGCTTTCTTTCAGAAACAAATATGAATCTGGAGACCACATGCATTCTCTTGTTCATCTTTAATAAGCATGGTGACAGATGTCATAGTAAGAAACTGAATGCTGGAGGTTGACCAACGAACGTGATAGGCCCAAATCCCTGCATTGCCCAGCTCAGGAATTCACATCTTAGGACATCATTTAAATATGGACAACATGTATGCTTCATAGCATTGTGATATCTGGGTAGAGTGGAACTGCCCACATCAGTCCCCTTCACACATGTTAAACGGGAAGAGCAGCTGTGTTCTTTTCTCATTGGAACTGCGATGACTAAAAACTATGGCTGGTTCAGGTTATTGCTATTTAATTAAAGCCATTTAAAGTCTTTCTATTTCAGTTGGTTTGATTTGGAAAACTCAGACCCATTGAGAAAGATAAATTTCATTTGGGACAAGCCTTTTATTTTCATGCTACACAGTGCTATTTTCTTCTCATTGCAAGAGTCTTACTGGGTATAAAAGCCAAGAAGAGAGTACAAAATAATGCTGTGCTTAGTACTGAATGGTTTTCCTGTGATGTCTTTGAGGACACCATCATACATTAAACATCTGCTTCTTTGTCTTGTTTTATGCTTTATTATCCAATTCCCATTGTTTAACATGGTTTTTATGCTTTTAAATATGATTGTGGACTAATAGCAATGTGTGGAGAAATATAATGGAAAGAGCAAGTTTCTGTTGGAATTTGGTTAACTTCAGTTACATTTGACAAGTGAATGCAGAACTTCAGTTTAAGGAAATCGGAAGAAAAGAATATAATGGTATGTCTGTCAGGCCAGTGTGTAAACCAAGAATGCAACACAAGAAAACTATAAACTACCTGCTATATTTTGTTTAGGAAACAGATACTGTAGGCACTGCAAGAGTATGTAGCAAGTGGTAGGTTTCACTCTTTCTAGGAGCCTTATGAAAAGACTGACAGTGAGCTGCTACTGCACAGATGGGGAAACACCCCTCTTCTCCCCAGAATAGAACATTCTGCTTCAGACTGGCTGATTAGATGGTGTGGTTACAGTCATTTTTATTAGTTATTTTGCTGATTGACTAGAGCCTAATTTTAATGAAAGCAAATTAACTTTAATTTAAAATTTTATTTAAGGACTAATTGGTGCCAGCATATGCTTTCTCACTGGCATATTTGTAAGTTAATTAGCTAAGTCATGGGAGAATTAAGTTAAAATCTACCTATCTGTCTGTCTATCTATCTATCTATCTATCTATCTATCTACCTACCTACCTACCTATCTATCTATCTATCTATCTATCTATCTATCTATCTATCTATCTATCTATCTATCTATCTATCATCACCCTCTAACACAGTATGTAACCTAAAGAGCTAAGAACACATCTATAACTGTTTAAAGTGGAAAGGGGAGGCTCACATTGACAATGGTAGGTAGATTTCAAAGTCACAAAGGCTCATTTGGGAAATCAGCGACCACTACTCTGAGACTGTAATGCAAATCAAGAAGCAAGGGTTAGGTTTAAGCAGAAAGGACAGAAGCAAATAAAACATAGCTTTAGTTTTTATGTCTCATTAATACTAGGATTGTTTTTCCACTTACGACGTCCCTGGATTCTCTGCACACCCACCCACACCCACCCTGAAGAGTTTACTCTGTAGCACCTCTCTCAGATTTTTCAGCCTCGGTGTGTCTACTAACCATGTCCTACAGATTTTACAGGTTCTACTTGCCCGCATCTGTCTCTCTGGATAAGTGTAAGTAGTTTTATAGCACATGTTCTTTACTTCCAAAGACACAATTAAAATGTGAAAGAGCATTGAAGGATATAAGCCATTGAGAGACATCTAAAATTGAATTTCGTGGTTGGGAGATAGGGGGAGAATGAAATGATATGCAATAGTAGATCTAATGGTACTTTTTTTTAAAAAAAAAAAAAGTAAGAAAGGTAGGTGATGATAACATGCTTTACACACACCAGTTCATTCTCTGAAGGCCTAGAAGTCAAGGTGAAACAAGAATGCAGACAGTTATTTAGACTCTCAGGGCACTAGGAGTTGGTCTCTCTCTAGAGAAAGTGAACACTTGGTTCAAGTATAGAAACATGATTTCTGGGTGACTTGGTTAACATCACTCAGAATAGACCTGCAATGCCCCCAACTTTTTTGTTATACTGATGACTGGCCAGATAAGATGTGGCCACGGGTGCAACAGTGGTAAGTCTGTTATGGGGACAGCCACCTGCTTTCTGAGTGGTTCTCAGGCCCATTCGTATCTATCGCTGTGAACCTGATCTTGCCTGTGGCTAGGAGGCCAGGGGCTCTGGTATAGAAAGGAGTGCTGCTGTTGATTTGCTATTTTAGTTTATGCCCATAGATTAGTGCCTCTGTCAGCTATGATAAGAGAGGCTTAGTTTTTAAGTGGGAAGTAGTTCCTGGTTAAAGTGCTGGGTTGCTATTGAAAGCTGAATCCTATGTAGGATATCTATACCATCTTTTCCAAGGCTCAGGGAACTTTTGGAAAGAGAGTGGGAATAATGTAAGAAGGGGAGGAAGGTGTACTGTGCTTTCACATGCTGTCTTCAGGGCATGACCTGGCCGTTGCACCCGTGAACTTTCAGTAACTGTGATTAACAGCACAAGGCCTTCAGGATGTTGGTCCCTTCCACTCTGTCATGGAGAGGGGAGGAAATCACAAGGCTCTGTCTTAGTTAAGGTTTCCATTGCTGTGAAGAGAGACTATGACCAAAGCAACTCTTAGAAAGGATAACATTTAATTGGGACTGGCTTATAGGTTCAGAGCGTCAGTCCATTATCATTAAGGTGGGAACATGGCAGCATTCAGGCAGAGTTGAGGCTGGAGGAGCTGAACATTCTACATCTGAATCCACAGGTAGACAGGAGAAGACTGGCTAAGAGGAGGGTCTCTAAGCCCAACCTCACAGTGACACACTTCCTCCATAAGGCCATACCTCCTAATAACACCACTCCCTGAGCCAAGCATATTCAAACCACCACAACTCCATGAACTTTTCAAGGATATGAATGCAGTTAATGGATGCTGGGAGAGGGAGAGACTTTTTCTTCATTGATGTAGCTACTGTCAACCAGTCCATGCTCCTGTCAATAACCTCCTCATCTCTGCTTGTGTAACTGAACTTAATTAAATTGAGTGGGATACAGGAGGAAAGAATAAGGAATGAAGAGAAAACCTGAGAAGGAAAGGGGACCAGTGGGGGTGGTGGGAGAAAGGGCTACGAGGGGTGATATGATCAAAATAAATGCCATACATGTCTGAAAATATAAATATAAATCCACCATTATGTATAATTAACATATGCTAAAACTCCCCAAATGATAACAGCAACGCAAATCTGTGGGCCAGGCTGTTACTTTTCTCTACTTTGGGATTGAAAAAGGCAACGTTGACCTTCAAAGGGAATTCTTACAGCTATCGAGTAGCTGCATTCTTTGGTTGACTATGCCTTATTTTTTTTTTTTTTTTTTTTTTGTTGTTCAGATAGTAAATTCAAAACACATTTCCAAGGAAAGCAATAGGAAAGAAATAGAGGATGTTGGTGGGAAGAGGAGAAAGGAAAGGGATGGAGGGAGCTAGAAAATCCAGTCACTTGATTCAAGACTTTAATGCTGTAGTTGATCTATAGTGCAGGTGTAATGCTTTTAAATTCTGGAAAGGAATCATGACCTCACGAAAAATATGGGTGAGGAAGGTCGTTGTAGTACCAGGCATGGGGGGAAGGGGGGACAGCTCCCACACTGGTGAGGACACATGGAAAAGCACACCTCTCTCCCCTCCCTCCGATTGCAGACATCACCAATCAGGTGGTGCAACTTCAGAATCTTCAGAACAACGTCCTTGAACTTAAATATACTTGATCAGAATTGACAAAAAGGGATGGGAGCCTACCACCCGGTCCAGACTTTTGAGATAAAGCACATGCTAATTAAATATGATCTGTGAGTTTGCCTTGCTGTTCTGAGAAGTCCTGAGTGCTCTGAATTCATTCTGGAGGGCTGTGTGTCTCTGGGCATTAGCAGAATCAGCCACAGGAAGGCCTTTCAGGTGCATTAGGTTTGAAGTATGGCATGATATTATCTACCTTGAATATTTTCCAAGCTGTGAAAACTTATAAGATAACTCTACCAAATCTTATCTTTTCTTTCTTTTTTTATTAGATGTTTTCTTTACTTATAATATCTCCTTTCCCAGGTTACCCTCCAAAAGAAAAAATAAAAATAAAATAAAATAAAATAAGAGAAAAAATAAAATAAAAAAACCCC
>JADRCC010547483.1:0-13550 GCA_019843855.1 Hylomyscus alleni
ATCTTGGCCATTGTGACTGAGAACAATAAAATCTCAAAGTAGTTTTAATTTGTATTTCCCTGAAGGCTAAGGATGTTGAACATTTAAGGACTTCTCAGCCTCCTATGTTTCAGTTTTTGACAACTCTCTGCTGAGTTTTATATCTTATTTTTTTAATTGGGTTAATTTTTCTTAAGTGTTCCATTTTTAGTTCTTTATGTATTTTAAATACTCTCTATCAAATGCATAATTGGAGAGACCCAGTCCATTCTGCAGCCTGCTGCTTTGCCTGAATGATGATGTCCTTGGCCATATCCATATAGAAGCTTCCAGCTTCATGAGGTCCCATTTACTAACCGTTGGTTCTTATGTGCAGATGCAACATGATATCTTGGCTCCCTGACTGCCAAGGGCCTCATGCTTCTGCAGCCACACCTTTCTTTCCCACCATGGACTGCAGTCCCCTCTGCATCTCTAAGCCTTTTCTTCTTCACGTTGCTTTTGTAAGGGTATTCATTCTATCGCAGCAACAGAAGAGGAACCACCGCTATAAGAGGATGAGGGTAAGACACACACAGAAGGCTAGAAACAGGAGATCCAGGCATCAGAAGCTAGCCTGGGACGCACGAGATACTGTCTCAGAAAGTTAAAAAGAAATTGTAAAGGGGGGAGGTTTATACAGAGAGGCATACTAGCTAGATACAGAGATCTCAAGGCACTGGAGATGCAGCTGAGATGCAGACGATTTACTTCAATCAAGCATGATCAAGGCCCTTAGTGTGTTCCTCAGTACCACAAAGAAAAAAATAAAACAAAGACACCAAAATGTTAATAGAACTCTATTATACTAATATAATTTCATTTATATTTACTAAGCATAATATTGTCCTACCATATTGCTTTTTCATAAATATTATATTTTCTTTGCCTTTTTTGGTTTTGTGTATATGTACATAATGTATGTAGTATGTGTACATGCCTGTATGTGTGCATGTTCATTCACATGTGAGAATAATACATATGGTCCTGCATGTATTCAAAGGTCAGAGCCCTGGGTATTGGTCTTTGCCTTTCATCATGTCTGACACTGGGTCTCTTTGTAGCTTACCACTGCACACGTCATGAAGGTTGGCCCACAGCATTCTAAGGCAGTGGTCATGGCTTCATATATCAGATACTTACATTACAATTCCTAACAGTAGGAAAATTATAGTTCTGAAGCAGAAGGGAACATAATTTTAGGGCTGGGGATGACCATGAGATGGGGTCCTGTATTAAATGGCTGCAGCATTAGGAAGGTTGAGAACCCCTCATCTAGGGCTGCCACAGAGGAGCGTGCTGGGATTAAAGGCATGCTGCATCCTGTGGATTAAAGCTCAGCACGCACTTTACCCACTTAAGTCCTCTCCAAAGCCCCTGCTTCTCTCAAGATAAGGGCCTGCTATGTAGTCTGGGCTTTCCTTAAATTCACAGCAATCCACCGCCTTAACCTCTCAAGTACCGAGATTTCATGAGCACACCACTACTTCCAGCTTTACAAATGCTGAATTCATTTCTTTATTTACACACTAGGGACACACAAGTTTGAGAACATGCTATATAGCCAAAAATTGCCTTTAACTGTTGATCCTCCACTGACTGAGTGCTGAATTACAGGCGTGATCTCTCTCTGCCTTGTGGTCGCATGCTGTGCTGGGGATGCAACCCAGAATCTGTGCATGCTAGGTAAGCACTGTCCCAGCTCGGCGGCCTCCTAGGTCACAACTACTGTTTTAGTGGAATCATGCTACTGGATAAGGTGGTTTTCTGTACAAGATATGCAATAGTTCATTCAAGCTTTCAGATAGCCAACTTAAACCAGTACTTTATTTTTACTGAAAACACGGTGATTTCCTGCCCCCCACACCTGATCATGCTCCCCTTTCCTCCTCCCTGTCTCCTCTCCCACCCAGACCCCTCCCTCCCTCTGCCCCCATGACTGCTTTCTTCTTCCTTCCAAGTGGGACTGAGGCATTCTCACTTGGGCCCTTCGACTTGTTAACCCTCTTGAGGTCTGTGGGTTGTGTCCTGGGTATTCTGTACTTTATGGCTAATATCCACTTATCAGTGAGTACATACCATGAATGTTCCTTTGAGTCTGACTTACCTCACTCAGGATATTTTCTAGTTCCATCCATTTGCCTGCAAAACTCATGGTGTCCTCATTCTTAATAGCTGAATTATAAGCAGAAAGAATGGAAATGGGCAACCTCGGGAGGTGGGAGGTGGGGGACCCTCTAGAATGTACCAGAGACCTAGGAGGTGAGAGATGCTCAGGACTCAAAGGGAGGGACCTTAGATGGAATGCCCAGAGTGGGGAGAGGGAACGTGTAGAGTCCATCTCCAGAAGACAGACAGAGCATCAGGTGGAGGGATGGGTTGCCATCCAACAGTCAAAAACTCTGATCCAGAATTGTTCCTGTCTAAAAGAACCAAAGGGACAAAAATGGAGAAGAGACTGAGGGAAAGGAGGTCCAGTGACTGGCATAAATTGGGATCCATCTCAAGGGGAGGTTTCAAGGCCTGACACTATTACTAATGCTATGGTGTACTTACAGACAGGAGCCTAGTATGGCTGCCCTCTGAGAGCCCCAACAAGTCAGATGCAGATACTGACACATAACCAGTGGACAGAAGCCAGAGAGCCCTGTGTTAAATTAGGAAAGGACTGGAAGAAGCTGAGAAGCAGGGCAATGCCATAGGAAGACAGCAGTTTCAACTAACGTGGACCCCCCGAGATTGCTTAGACACTGAGTCACCAACCAGGCAGCATACACTAGCTGATATGAGGCCCCCAACACATATACAGCTGAGGACTGCCTGGTCTGGCCTCAGTGAGAGAAGACGCACCTAACCCTGGAGAGACTTGAGGCCCCAGGGACTGGAGAGGTCTGGTGGGGTGGGGGTGGGGATAGGAGGGTGGGAACATGTCTTAGAGACAGGGGAGGAGGAATGGGATGAGGAACAGTCAGAGGGCGGACCAGGAGGAGGATAATGACTAGACTGTAAAAAAAGATTAATAGTATTTTTTTAAAAAACATTGTGATTTGATAACTAAAATTGAATAATAAAATAACTAGGTACTTCATATTTTATCTCCATGTATTCTGTCAGAAGCCATAAATTTCTTCTAAAAAATCAAATGTTTTATATATTTGATGTACCCATTAATGTAGCATTAAAACATAACAAATAACTAGCAGTATGAAGCTCTGACACCCCTGCCTTACTAGAGAAGAATCTACTGAGTTAGCTAAGTCAATTAATCATTCCCATCTGCGGCAGCATGCACTCTAGACTGCCCTAGCAGCCTTGCTTTAACAGAGACAATGGATGTCTCATTTGGTGTTCAACCCACACCAACAGAAGGAGCACACTGAGTACGGCTTTCCAAACAGACTGCTTGAGAGCCGACAAAGGGCTGGAAGCTGGAAAGCTAAGGAGAGAAACTTCAGGGAGTGTCGTACTTGGCAGCTACCGGTGACTGGAACAGACTCAGTACAGAACATTCTTGTTTTACTTGTCTATATTTTCATAAAAACGATTTTCCATTCCAACACTTATATACATCTATGCATGGCAGTAAGAGAGCACTCCCTGACTTTTGATACATATGGTGTGCATTCAGTGACATCATTCCCCACTACACTTGCCAAGCCTAACCTCTTGCACAGACCACCAAAACACACTCACAGTCCCTATGGGACTGGAAAGAGTAGTTCCTGCAGAATGGAGAGGTTATTAATGCTTCATCCATATAACGACACCCTCCCTGTCCTCTCATAAATAAAACCTTTGTAATTTTATAGTGTATCCAGCTTTCTTTAACCCTTCAGTGTTGCTTCATACAGTAAAGTGTCAACACCCACTTGGTAGCTATGTGTTATAGCAGGTGCTGTTTACTACGTCTTTGTTGAAGAGATTACAGAGTGGATTTTATTATGAAAACACATGGAAATTACTATGTGAGTTGAAAATCATAATTCATGTAATTGATAGTTTCATTAATGACTGTGAAATAAAAATCAAAGCCGCTTTTCTACAAAGAAAGCTTTTGATGATGACCTGATTTTCTAATCTAAAGTTAAGCATCCTGTTTACAAATTTTTTAGATGACTATATAAGGGATTCTATGATCCTTCAAGATAGTTTAAAACCTTCAAAGAGGTATTAAAGATCTCTCTGCCGGGTGGTGGTGGAGCACACCTTTAATCCCAGCACTTGGGGGGCAGAGGCAGGTGGATTTCTGAGTTCGAGGCCAGCCTGGTCTACAGAGTGAGTTCCAGGACAGCCAGTGCTACACAGAGAAACCCTGTCTTGAAAAAACAAAAAAACAACAAAAACAAAACAAAACAAAAAAAAGATCTCTCTGAATTTTTTTTCTTGATAAAGGGTCTACCCATGTACTCTAGATTGACCCAGATTTGTGGCAATTCTGCCGTCTCAGCCCCCCAGTGCTAAGGCTGCATGCGTACCACCAAACATGGCTCTTAATTCTTTTTCAATCAGTAAAAGCCTTGTCATGAGAAGCAGCATCACTCACAGGAATAATTTCTGAGCCTTCATCACATGTGCAAGTATAGAAAAGGAAATAAGAAGGAATCACTGACAGGTAGGGCGGGATGTGGTCTTCTTCACCTCACCCTGTTTACTGAGGTAATTCAGCAAACAGCAGAACTCTGCAGCACAAACCATTCAGGGTTTTAAGGTAAATGTCAAGAAACCTAATGTTTGAGCAGTGCCGGAAGTGGAGCTCTGTCTGAGTTGCATGCATGTCTTCATACAGCCACCCCAGGAGAGGCAGGATGTACGTCTGCTCACTGTAGGACATGCCATACAGGAGGAGTCACAATTTGGTCAGTTTAAAAATAAGTCAAATATTATAAGACAAAATTGGGGCTTGGTGGGGGGAAGAGATTTAGGTCTCACTATGTGGCTCTGGCAGTCCTGGAACTATGACAACCAAGATGGCTTCGAACTCAAAGAAATCTGCTTGTGTGGGTATCTTGATTGCTGGATTAAAGGTGTACACCACTACATCCCGCTAAGACCTAATTTTTATAACATTTTTGTCTACTGAAGTTTTTCTAACACAACTCCTCAAATTTGTTACAGTCACAGCTGACTTTGAACTTCTGATTATCCTGTCCCTATCTCCAAATACTGAGATCATACTTGTGTGCTACCATGCCCAGCTCACATCTTTTTAAACTAAAATAGATGCTACCATACTTCCATTTACAGTGAATTTCAGTGAATTGATGCATTTGGAAAAGGCTGATTTCATTCTGCCTTTTTAAAGTGAATTATAATGATAACACCATGAATCTCCTAAGCCTGGGAACGTCCCGTTCCCTATAATGTTTCTTAAGAATTAAGCACTTTGGGTTCTGGAGAGAGCTCAGTCGGCTAAAAACAACTGCTATATAGCTTTAGCACCCACACAAGGAGGGTCATAGCCACCTGGACGTCCCTCCAGTTCCAGAGCATGGGACAGCCTTCCTCCTCATAAGCACTGTCCACACATGGTTCTCACACAGGCTAGGTAGCTCAACAGGTAAAGACACTACCAAGTTTGACAATCTAAGAGCAAGCTCAGGAACTCACATGGCAGAAATAGAGAACTGACTGATGCAAGCTCTCCTCTGGCCTTCATATTCTGCTGTACCACATGTACACACACGCACCATACACTCACCCATACTACATACACATGCCACACATACACATACATCACACACACAGAAAGACTCACATACATACACCTCACTCACACAATATACAACACAGATAGAAACACCATACACACACAACATACATCACCACACAAAGCACACATCACACATACATAAAGACACACACACAACTTATAACACAGATAGACACACCACACACACACTACACCATACACACACCCCACAGGGCCTCCCACACACACACAATGTTTAGAATATTCTTAAAGAATTATTTCAAAAACAAATTCTACCTAGAAATGTAAGACAAAAATGATTCCAAAAACAAGAGTGGTTCAAATGTAAACTAGGTACCACATACCAGGACAATATAACATAGCCAGGCAGTGGTACCCACACCTTTAATTGCAGTACTTGAGAGACAAAGGCAGGTGTATCTCTGTGCGTTCAAGGCCAGCCTGGTCTACATACTGAGTTCTAGGACAGCCAGGGCTACAAAGGAAAACCTTATCTCAAAAAGCAAGAAACAAACAAAATCTACAGCAGAGAAACATTATACAGCCTCTCAAAGACAAAAGAAATTATAACCCTACAACCTATGTAAACCATCACTAAGATCAAGGAGAAAGGAGCTAAGCCCTCAAAGGAGAAGCTGCATCCTGTAAGAATATGTGTGACTTCCTATGGCAGGGCAGGGTGCTCAGGACTCCAGGAGCAAGCTAGACTCTGTCAGACCTGGGGAGCAGGAGAATAGATATATTCATCAATGTTTAACCGCCTCAAAGCTCCAAATTCAGTCTGCAGCTGTCCTCTTGTGTATGACATGAAACTTTGCTTGCCATGAGCATGATATGAACTTTCTCAGTAGAGGGCACTGGAGGACTGGTACATGGAAGAGCTCTCTAGCTGTTAAACAGGGGATCACACTAAGGATACTTTCTGGAATTTGCCCATGCAAGTACTAAGAGTGACCAGAGCCTCAGGAACTCTCAACTGCAGCTGAGCCTGGTGAACTCTCCCTGGGACCTCCATGAGCTAGAAGCCGCAGGTATGTACCAGCCTGTCTCCTTCAGACAGGTGTCAAGGTCACTCTGAACATTCCTGAGCCCCTCTCAGCACCACAGCTACAGCTACACGGAACCCTATGCACTCCAGGCCTCCTGCATGGCAAGTATCCCTGATTTCAATTTACTCTGTGTTAACTAATGTTCCAGAGAGCTGCTTTGCACTCTGCAAGCAAATACAATCCATTTACACCCTGCCAGAAATGTCTCTGGATCCAATGTATTGTTTCTCCATCTTTTCTGAAGAGGCAAGCCAATTGGTGCAAGATTTCCACAGGTCTGCCATTTCTCATTCCTCCCTCCTCCCCTTCTTTCTCTCCTTCTTCTCTCCCCCTCTCACAGCTCTCAAGTACCCTAGAGAGTTGATTTAAGCTTACAGAGACATGTTATATAACAGCTTCATAATTCTGTGTACAAAACTTCCCCTGTTTAAATAACTGTCAGCTGACTGGACCAAGAACTACTAGCTACATGAAATAATCTTGAAAAAGATCCCTAAAAACCTGAATGCTGTAACTGGTCTGGTTAGGCCCTTAGATATGAGAGAAACAAGATGCTAATACACATGTTAATTGAAATATGCCCCATGGCTGTTAATTAAGTGCCAAGAAAACCAAATACCACTGAGGCTCAAGTGGCTAATGCACTCTGCAATTTGTGAATGGTGTCTACAGGGGCCAGAATATGGGATGTATGATTCTTAGTGTATTTCAGGGCTTACATACAGGGCCTATAACAACTTTGAGTGTATCAACTTAGTCCAAAATATAACCAAAGATTGTTTAAGAGAAGCTGAAGAGGTGGCTCAACAGTTAAAAGCTCTTTCAGAAGACCCAAGTCCAGTCTGACAGCACCACAAAGAAAGGCTCAAAACTACCTGTAAACTGGTAGCTTGAAGGGACCCAACACCTTCTTCTGGCTCAGGCACCCTCAGGCACATGAGACAGACAGACAGACAGACAGATACATACAACATACCACACACAAATGAATAAAAATAAATCTTAACAAAATAATAAGTAACGATTGCTTTAAAAGTGAGCATAAGTTTTAAAATGGAATGTTTTGTTTTTAAAGCCATTAAACTGCCAAAGAACTTTGAACACATAAATGACAATCATTTAGAAGATGAAAAGGAGAAAATGATTCCAAATATTAAGCTAACAAAGATAAATGACCTAAGAATATAGTTTTCAAAAACATGCAAGATGGCCCATCCTATTTTGAGCAGAAAGACTCAATGACACTAAGGTATCAATATTTTATCTATAACTTATTTTTCATCAGAGTAATACAATACCAACAAAATATCAAGATAAGTTTTAACTAGGTTTGAGCAGAATAGGCACTCCTAGAATCCATGCACTCACATGTTGGCCTCGTCTGAGAAAGTGTACCACTGGGGTATGGAGGATATTCTCAGCACTGTGTAGAAGCATTCACCTGTCAATAAAGAGCTGAATGGTCAAAGAACTGAATGTCAGGATTAGAAGGTAGGACATCCAGCAGAGAGAGATAGGAATTCTGGTAAAGAGTCAAGAGCAGATTTCACCTGAACTAGGGCAACACTGACGAATGTGACTAAGGAAAGGTAACGAGCCATGTGGCAGACATAACTTGTCAGGGAATAAGCCAAACCCTATGGCCTGAGCATTTATTCATAAATAACTAAATCTCAGAATTGTTATTCTGGGAACAAAGAGGCCAGGTAAAAAACCTCGTGGCTACAGGGGTAGGCTTTGAGGTTTCAAAAATCCACACCATGGCATTTCATTATTTATATGTACATCATACTTGTAGATCAAGACACAAGCTCTTGGGGCTGGAGAGATGGCTCAGTGGTTAAGAGCACTGACTGCTCTTCCAAAGGTCCTGAGTTCAAATCCCATCAACCAAAAAAAAAAAAAAAACCACACACACAAGCTCTCAGCTACTGCTCCAGCACCTGCATGCACGGCACCATGCTCCCTGCTATATGGTCATGGACTCACCCTCTGAAACGGCAAACCACTAACAATCTTCTATGTGCTGCCTTGCTTGTTATCAAAGTAACAGACAAGTAACTACAACACTAGACAACTAGATTTTCAAGTTAGTGTCCCTGGTTAATCCCATTGGTAAGATAAAATAAACTAGCCTGATTCCCAAGTTAGTAGCCCTGGATTGATCCCATTGGTAAGATAAAATAAACTAGGAAAACAAGGAAAATTAACCCAACTCACATGCTAAAGCATGTAATTATATTGCTTAATTTATTATGAATAAAATGTGTATCCAATAATGATTACTAGTACGGTTGTGATTTATAGATACACATATCAGTGAAAATAAAGATAAATTTCAAACATAATACAAATAGCATGATAGTCTGTAATATAATAAAGACAAAATTTAGCATCAGTGGGGAAATATGGGTTGCTATTTTGGAGTAAAAATGAAGATGGAGCTGGGTGGTGGTGGTGCACGCCTTTAATCTCAGCACTTGGGAGGCAGAGGCAGGCAGATTTCTGAGTTTGAGGCTAGCCTGGTCTACAGAGTGAGTTCCAGGACAGCCAGGGCTACACAGAGAAACCCTGTCTGGAAAAAAACAAACAAAAACCAAAAACCAAAAAAACAAAAACAAAAAACAAAAAATGAAGATGGAAGGGCTAGAGATAGCCCAGTAGAGAAGAGCACTTGCTGTTCTTACAGAGACCCTGAGTGCAGTTCCCAACATCCACATGGTAGTCACAAATGTGTACAACTCCAATTTCATAGGACCCAATGACATGTTCTGGATACCATAGGTACCAGGAACACACACAGTACACATTACATATATGCAAGCAAATGTTCAAACATACAAAAAACTTTCAAGAAAAGAGGATGAATATGCTTATACTAAAATTCTATTTTGATCAAACACTTAAATATAAAAATGGGTATTTTAATGGAAGGCCTTTCAAAGTATACTCATATGATCAAAAATTATACAATAAAAGTAGATAAAACATATACAATTAAAACTCTATGCAGTATTGTTTTCTTTGAGTCAGGGTTTCTCTGTGTAGTTGTTGCTGTCCTGGAACTCACTTTCTACACCAAGATGGCCATGAACTCTTAAAGATTCCCCCTGCCTCTGCTGAGATTACAAGGATGTGCCACCATGCCTGGTGCATTTTTAAAAAATACATAATAAAGTCAAAACCATCTAAGAAAATATAAAAATTACAAGGAAACATATATTCAGTATAAAATAATGTAATATTGGGCTGGAGAGTTGGCTCAGCGGTTAAGAGCACTGACTGCTCTTCCAAGGGTTCTGAGTTCAATTCCCAGCAATCACATGGTGGCTCAGAGTCATCTATAATGGGACCCTATGCCCTCTTCTGGTGCGTCTGAAGACAGTGAAATGTACTCATATACATAAAATAAATAAATAAATAAATCTTTTTTAAAGTGTATTATTAAAAGTTTAGAAAACTAAATTAAGATATCTTAATTTAAAACTTGGACAAACTGGATGGCTCAGGAGGAAAAATGACTGTAAAGAAGCCTAATGACTGGAGTCTGATCCTAGAACCCAGAGCACATCCTGCTCACATGCACACATGCCCACACATGCACAGATGAGCACACGTATACACACATACATACACACAGACAAACATACATACATACATACATAAACATATATATACACATACACACATACATATACACAAACATACACACACAATAAATAAATATGTATAAACATTTTTTTAAACATCTATATGTTCAATATAAAATGGCCAATTGATAGATGGTTATCAAGAAGATACAAAAAATATTAAGCTATAGAAGAAAGTAAAGGCACAGGCCAGGAGAATATATAAAAATACAACTTCATAAGCATGTATACTTATACACATATGGCTAGAGGTAAAATCTTTAAATGCACAGGCAGTAGTAGTACAAACAAAACTAGGTATGAGAATTGCCTTTGGCGGTGAATCTGCAGAGACAAAGTCAGGTGCCAGAGAGGAATGAGGCCATGAGAAGATCAACTGGCATTTCACTCAGTTCCTAGCGTATATGTCACATATGGAATTACATGTAAGACATATAATCAAAAGCCATTAATATTTTAAAGTGAGTGGGAACTGTGGAGGGGTTAAGAATGTAATAGCTATATATTCAATGTACGTCCCTCTGCAGGGAGTAGCTTCTAAAAGAGGTGCTGTGCAAGACAGGAATAACAGAATAAAATTTTACCATCTACTTACATAAAGCACTTTTAAAAATTTGCAATATTTATGAAGAGATACCCAGTGTGCTATAAAATTGAACATTTTTAACAGCATTTTCATCTTTATTACTTAATAAATAAGGGATCTTCTTTGCCCGAGCCTGAAACCAAATTCTTCATTTTAAATGATGCTTGACTCCCTACAGAACTTAGATGTCCAACCTCTAGTACCACTGAGAGGGCCAATGCAAATCACAGAATCGTGCAACTAATAACACTAATAAAACATCAGGTCACAAGACAGATGCAGATGCTCCAGCCAACCACTGGACTAAATGTGGGGTCCCCAATGGCGGAGTAAGGGGAAGGACTGAAGGAGCTGACAGGGTTAGCAACTCCACAGGAAGAACAGTAACAACCAAGTAGACCCCCAAATCTCCCAGGGACTAAACCACCAACCAAAGAGAACACATGGAGGGACCCATGGCTCCAGCTGCATATGTAGCAGAGGATGGCATTGTCCAGTACCAGTGGGAGGGGAGGCCCTTGGTCCTGTGGAAGCTCGATGACCCAGCATAGGGGAATGCTAGGGTGCTGAGGTGTGAGGGGGTGGGTGGGTAGAGGAGCACCCTCACAGAAGCAGGGGGGATGGGTGAGGGGCTAGGGGATTTAACTGGGAAGGGGGATAACATTTGAAATGTAAATAAAGAAAATAAATAACAACAAAAAAAACACATCAAGTCACATCCTAGTAGACTCTCTCCACCTTACAGAGAGAGAGTAAGCAACAACCTGTGGCCCCAGCAGGCTGAGCATCTTGAACCCCAACCCTCAAACTATACGCCTCAGTCTATCAGCTTAATTTTCCTCCCCGACATCCCATCACCAGAGAAGAAGGGAAACTACTCAAACTGCAGCCAAAGATCTGATCTTGTTTGCAAACTCCGAGAATTAATCTTTATGAGAACAGTACTTGATACAAGGAAGGGATGCATCAGAGTCTGAGGCACTGGCACTTAAAGGTACAGGAGGGACCTTGACTCTAGGGGCGGACCTGAGACTCTTGGGTTCTCATGAAGAGTCAGCTACAGCTGGGGGCTGCTACAGAGCAACTAGTGTGGTGAGGGCAGGAACAGAGGCTACAGGAGTCGGCGGCAGCAGGTGTTCTGCTCCAGAGGTAAGGTGCTGGACTTGGAGGAGGGGGGGGTGTGAAGTAAAGATCTACAGCTGGCCTACTTGCAACACTGGCAGGGCTGGCTCTCCAGTGCCCATAAAGGGTCTGCTGGAGTCGGGGGCTTACTCACCAACTAATCTGGTGAGCACGGTTGGGGACGGGGAGAGCTGCGAGATCCACTAGAGGAGAGGTGGGGCAAGGAGGTTACCAAAGCTGTTCTGCAGCAGAGCTGGGGATTGGACTTGAAGGATGGAGGGAGAGAATGGCATCTGCAGTTGGCCTACCTGCTTCCTCACAGCAGCGGCCTGTGGGTTTCCATGGGGTAGGATCTGCAGCAGCTGGAGGTTTGGACAAAGCAATTGCTGGGAGCAGGGCACTTAGGAATGTAATTAGGACCTTCTAGGAGATCCATCTGAGATAGGGGCAGAAGGGAAAAGAGACTCTGCAGCAGGCATCCCACTGGGTTTGGAGAAACAGAGGGAGAGGCAAAGCTCTGCACGTAAGTCTATTTGTTTTCTCTTGAAGCATTGGCTGGTGGGCTCCAGGGAGCATCTTGTCTGTGGAGTTTGGACTGGAATAAAGTCACTAGTGGTGTACTGAGGTCAGAAAAGGAGTATCTGTGGGGTCAACTACAGATGTGGAGGGGGCACTACCAAGGTGTTCTTCTCCTTAGCTGGGGATGACTCCAGAAGAAAGGAGTAAAAGGTGAAGACAACAAGCCTACGTGTTCCTGGCAGGAGTAGCCTGTGGGTTCCCTGGGAGTGCCTGCTGGAGTTGTGGGTCATGTTAAAACAACTATTTTTAGAATGGTGGTTAGAAAGGGAAGGTCTGTGGCATCCCCCTGAAGATGGGGGCAGAGAGGAGGGAAGGGGTTTGCAACATGTGATGTCGTTCTGTAGAGCTGGGGATTAGACTTGAGCATTACACTATGAGGAATGGAGGGATGGGAGAGACAGCACTTAGCTCACTTGTTTCTCTTGCAGGGGTGGCATGAGGTACCCAGGGCATGCATGCCCTCTTGAGTTTGGAGCTGGGACGGAACTTGGGTGAAGTTCTGTGTGATCCAAGAGAGGTGCAATTGGGAGGAGAAGCTCCAGCACGTGGTTCTGCTGCATTATGGCCATGCGATTGGGGGGAGGGTACTGGACTCAGAGGTATGGAGGAAGAGACAGAGATCTGCAATTAGTCTGCCTGCTTTCCTTGAAGGAGTGGCCTGTGGGTCCAAAGGATGTCTGCTTGAGTTGTGGGCTGGGGCACAGCAATGCCTGTGAGGAAGGAGGTCGGGAGGAGGACACGTGAGACCCACTAGAGATGGCGGGCAGGGAGGGGTAGACACGTGAGACCCACTAGAGATGGCGGGCAGGGAGGGGTAGACACGTGACCCACTAGAG
>JADRCC010547484.1:0-12907 GCA_019843855.1 Hylomyscus alleni
GAAGAAAAAGTATTTTTGAATTACTAAAAGAAATAATGATAAAATAAATTAAGATCTCTAATAATAGAAATATACCTTTAGTTTGTAGGTTGAATATTTAATTTCTTAAAATGTCCACACTTCTGAAAACTATTCCCAGAAGCAATGACAGTTGTATCAGAAACTATTTTTCATCATGTTTTATAAATGGAGAATCCAATACTAAAATGGAGTAGTATTACAGAAGAACCAATGTAATCTGTAGGAGGATCAGTCCCTGTCATTTTATTCTTTTAAAAAATTCTAAAAGAAACATCCAGAAGACTGTCTCATAGTTGATTCAAGATTGGATCAAGTATTCACAACCATAACCATAAACAAAATAGCAGCTGTAATTAGAATTAAAGTATAAATGTAAGATCTGAAACTAGGAATCAATAAAGAAACATGACTACTTCTTTGTGACAATTTATTCCAACACCAAAGGTACAAGCAACACAAATGATAATGAGTTTAGAATTACACTAAAGCATAAAAGATTTTCTTATGTAATACCAGAACAACATGCAAAGAAAATATGAGAATTGCTGAGAATTTTTAAAACAATAAATGTGATAAAGGATTAATAATCAAAATATAAAGCCCTCAAAGAACTCTGGAACAAGAAAGGCACACAAATTATTACTCTATGAGAAATGTCTCATTCCCTATAGAATAGATGCTGCAAAGACCAAAGAATAATAAATTCAAGAGAGGAGGTACAGTAAAAATGGTGGGAATTATCACAGCATGAGGAAAAACACATTGAAGGTTCCTCTGGTTTTTATCTTTTGATTTTTTTTGGGGGGGGGTGCTCTTTTACTCCATTAATGTATTTATTTACTTTATATCCAATGTCAATTCCTAATTTCCTTCCAGTCTTCCCTCACACAGCACCTTCCCTCTCTCCTTTGAGAAGGGAAAGGCACCTTCAACCAACCCTGCCACATCAAGTCACTGCAGGACTAGATATATCCTCTCTCACCCAGGCCAGACAAGGCAGCCCAGTTAGCGTAAAAGGGTCTATGGGCAGGCAAAAAGAACTCAAGGACAACCTCAGTTCTACCTGTTGGGAGACCCACATGAAGACCAAGCTGCACATCGATGTCTGTGTTTTGGTCTGTGATCATGACTACAGGTGCCTGTAGAGGTAAGAAAAGAATTCCAGATCTTCTGGAGTTAGAATTATTAGCAGGTGAAAGCCATTTAAATTCAGACTTTGGTATCTCAACTTAAGTCCCTTTTCCCAATTTTAAAGTACGGTATTTTTGTTTTCAAAAGCAAGTCTACACTTGTTTATGCACCTTTTTTTTTATAACATTACAAAGCATAGTCATACTACTTTGTAGAAAAATGAAAATGAATAAGACATGGAAATTTAGAAATAAAGACTGTAGGAAGGAATGTTTCATAACATATATTGATTTTACTGTTTTTGTTTTTATGTGTTTAACTTATAAATATTTCACATTTGATAATTACTGATCTTTACTTAGACATACGCATATGTAGATGTGCACACATTTGTGTATTTTCATCTGTTGTATCTATGGAGGGAGCAGTGAGAGAAATTTACACCCACACAAGGGTGGCTTTGAACTCATTATGTAGCTATGACATTGAACTCCTGAGAATTTTGCCATTACATTGCAAGTGCTGAAATTAAAGTGGTGTGCTACCATGTGGGAGCTTCTGTATTTAAAGCATGCAGTTGGATAATAAGTGTTCTTAACTCTCAAAGAGCTTGGAGTTATCCAAATACCAAGTGCAACATATATATTCTATAGGAATGATAAATAATAATTTTCTTAGAAAAACTTGCCTTTGGTAAAGTTTTTGTCTGATGCATCATTGAGCTAGAGGAACTATTTCACTGAAAACTGAACTTAAAAGTATTTTATGCACGAAAAGGGATTTTGAAACCATAAATACAAATTAAATAGTGATTTCATTTACCACAAAATAATCTTGCTGTAACAAAATGATTCTATTTTCAGCAATCTGTTGTTATCCTATGGTATCTCCACAGACACCTGTGTAGTGAGTTTATGTCTTCCCAAACAAGGACCTATTCAATTCTGATATGAATGATTATTCTTCAAAGATGCTGTAATTAAATGAGATGATGGCTGTGAACCATTGTTCAAAACTGTGAAGAAAAACAAAAGGGAGAATTCGAACGTTTATTTTGCTTCATTTTATTCAACATGATAACATAAAAGATTTTTAAATTTTCATTGACTATGTTTTTGGATATATGCAGTCTATACTAATTTTAAAGCTGTATGCAGTCTATACTAATTTTAAAGCTCTAAATTGACAAGTAATACCATATTTTTGAGTGTGTTGGAAATATGAAGATCTAATTAACAAAAGTGAAAATTCAATAGGGTAGTCCCATTGCTCTTTATTCACATTTCAGCATTGCAATCATTTTAAAAAGAAAATATATCATCCTGGAACCTAATTTGCAATGTTTTATATTGGATGGGAAGGGTTCTATTTTGATGTGTAACTCTTGTCAGGCCTTCTGATTGATGCACCTGTCACTCTAAAAAGAACTATTTACTACTACATGGACAAGGTGTATTCTTGATTGGGTCATTTGATGTGAGAAGAGCCACTCTCAATCTGTGCTACCCATTCTGGTAGAAACCCACATAAAACCAGAAGAAATGACCCTTTGCTTCAGCCCTTTGAGCTCTCCTCACTGACAAGCTCATCTATTGTGTTGCTGAGTAATTCCTTCCTTGTTATTAGCATCTAATTGGTGGGGGGACTTCAGTGTACACAGAGCTGGCAGCTCTCTAGAATTTCCCTGAAACTCTAGCAGCTGGTCTGGACTGCTGAGATATTCAGTATTGAACAACTACTGGGTATTTGGCCTTTCTATGCAGAGAGAGCCATTGTTGGACATCTGGATACTGCCTTTAGGACACTCTAATCAGACCCATATACGTGATCATTCTGTCAGTTCTGTTCCTTTAGATAACCAGACTAATACAATAATCATTTTCATTTCATAGACCGTAAAAACAAGTGTGAAATATAGACATAGTTTAGCTTTAATTGATCAAATTTAATAGCATTACCCATTATTTCTGCCACCAGTATTTTTCTGGGGATTCTAAATAAGTTGCTCTTTAGATGGGAAAAACTTTAAGTAGTCTTGATTTAATCTACTTAACTCAGCAAAATACAATAAAGAAATCCCTGTATGCCAGCAATTATTTCTCAAATTCTCACTACAATAAGAATGATTATAAACTTTAAGTGGCCCCCTGGGAGGGTACTTTCAAATTCAGCAGGCTGATCTGATCCAGTTCTATCACGTTCTATTAAGAAGTTTGTACGATTAGTTCTAAAAATACAGAAGAATGAAGTTTAACCTTTTTAAAGGCTTCGTAGTAGAAATGCCACCACCAGTCAATCCAGAGAATCAATTTTCTTCTCTTTGTATTCATTTTGGACTAATTACATCCTGTGGATCATTGCATATGATAGTCTAGCATTTGTTGGTGAAACTATTACAATCTAATTAAGCCTCTTCTTGCAGTGTCTCCAAACAGTTTTATATAAATGAAAACTCTGATTTCTGCATTGTCCTTATTAATAATTGAGGTATTCACTTTTTTATTTTCTGATGACTTGAGTTATGTACAGGGTCAACTGTGTTTGAAACATACTCTGAAGAAATCTGTAAACTTGTTGTCTCTCTACAGCTAAGTCTTAGTTTGTTCTCATTTTGTTTAAAAAAATCAAACATTCTAGAGAGTAAGGGAGCTTGAAAAATAATTGAAAATACATATTGGTACAAATGTACATTGCAATTTCAAATGGCAACTAGAAGACCGATTAATTCCCTGAAAATATTTTCTTCCATTTTGTTTAACACCTCATTGCTTGTAGAAATTGACAACAATTTATTCTATTTTCTTCTGATGAATGCTTTTACTTGCAATTGCAGTTTAAGTGATACGTTACATTCTGCAGTCATGGTTTTTATTTGTTTTGAATTTAATTGCAGTTTGGTCTTTGTGGTGGGTTGAATGACAAATATTCCCAGTAGGTTCATGAATGTGAAAAAATGTATTACTCGTTTGGCGATGCTGCTTGAGGAAGTTATGGAACACCTAGGTGGTAGAGCCTTGGTGGAGAAAGCAAGCTTTAAGAGTTTGCATCCTTGAGCCATCTCCTGAGTCACTTCTGTGCTTCCTGTATGCTGATGAAATGTGGTTCGCCAGCTTCCGGCTCCTGCCATCATTCTGTCTTCCACAATTAATCTCTCTTTCTCTCTCTCTCTCTCTGTTTCTCTCTCTCTCTCTCTGTAAGTCAAAATGAAACTTTTCATTTATAAATAGCTTCTAGCCATACATTTTATCACAGCAACAGAGAAGTAACTAAAACTAACTTCTAAATATTTCGTTGGATCACAATTAGTAATCAGTAATGGGGGAATGAGAGGTTCTCTGGAAATGCCTCCAAAATTCTTCACTATTATATTTAAAATTCATATTGGCTTTTCTAATATAATATTTTTCTCTACTGTTTTAGTAATTCCTTTGTATATGGAGTTTGTACTGATTTTGATTTACAGTTGTGTATTTATTAACAGAAGATGATATTTTATTATCTAGTATAGTACTTTATTTCATAGATATGTCACTGTAATAGTCCTTAAAAACATTAATGATGTAGCGACAAGTATCTTCCACTATCGGTAACTTAAACAAATAGCCTCCATTCATACTTATGCAAATAATCCTAATTAAAAGCACGGGGTCACTAAAACAAGAACTGAATGCAGGAGGAAAACGGGTAGGGGAAATAAATTAATGAGTTGAAAAACAGGATAAAATAAGGAACAAACATTATATGTATATGTAAATGTAATTTTGTGAGAAAACATAAACTTGAAAATGCTAGTGAAGAGATAACTTTGACTATGACAGTTTGGCATGAGTTCATTTTTAGATTTTAGATGAATGATATTAATAGAAACAAAGGAAGGAATTCATTGAAATTTATACTAACAATATCATAATTTTGAAACTTTTCTCATTTTTGTCTTACCATATCAAGTTGAGCTGGAACATTTCCTTGAACAAGTTTACCACCTAAAAAGGAAAACAGGTGGAAGGCTCTCTTTGATGTTCACTGCTGTCCTCATGAACTTAGGGACTCAATACTGATGCACTAGGCCATCAGGAAAAAGAAGTATGAAAACAATTTGCATTAAAAAAGCTAAGAAACAGTCTTTGTTTTAATTGTTCTGATTTATAATAGCCAAATTTATATTTTATAGTGGATGTTCTTCAATATGAGAGAAATAAAAGTGGTTCCAATTGAAAATCAGTATCTTATTAGATGATTATCTAATTAAAATCAGCTATCTCTTAAAGTATTTAAAACTATATTGCTTACCAAATGCTTATTTTTCTTTGATTTAAAATGAAATGTGAAGAAGAATTTTAATCCAGCAACATGGCTACTCTGATCACAAGCAAAGACCTTCTAGGCCTATTTGGTCCAGCTGAAACACAAACACACCCTTAGTACACACCTGTAATCCATATGGATAGAATCTTTTAATATGAACCTTTAATCCCAAACAATGGCCTCGAATTGAAGGGCAGACAATGTCTCAAATCAGAGGAAGATTTGACACAGTATATATACTCATATACACAGTGAGATAGGATATACACAATTCCCAGGAGAAAAGCTGTTTAAGGACAAAGTAGGGAGAGAGAGTTCAGTTAGTCAGCCAGTTGAACGACAGTGCAGTGAGTGCAGTGGAGT
Organism: Hylomyscus alleni; assembly: GCA_019843855.1. Lineage (NCBI taxonomy): Eukaryota > Metazoa > Chordata > Mammalia > Rodentia > Muridae > Hylomyscus > Hylomyscus alleni. Next base: position 5,821 of record JADRCC010547484.1, read on the forward strand.
GGAGGTGGGTTCCATCTTAAGTTCATGCAGTTCAGTACACTTAACCAGAGTCAACTGAAGTCTGAGAATAAGAAACAACCAGAAGATTACAATAAAATGTCAGAATTAGTTTGAGACCAAGGAGACCAATTCAGTGAGAAGCTGAAAGAATCCAGATTGAATCAACTAACTTAGAAAGAAATTTGAGCCAAACAACTAACTTGAACCAACCAGGCAGAGTTCAGAAAGAACTAGAAAGAGTAAACTTATTCAGCAGTGAGCCTTCAAGGCAAAAGTTACATCAGGCAAATAAAAGTTACCTTTACAGCAGTGCACTCAAAGGTGTATCTGACCACTGACATTCTGCCAAATGTAACTATATCTAGAATAAGCTTTAAGACTACTTCTTGTCAGGCAGTGGTGGCACACACCTTTAATCCCAGCACTTGGGAGGCAGAGGCAGGCAGATTTCTGAGTTCGAGGCCAGCCTGGTCTACGGAGAGAGTTCGAGGACAGCCAGGCCTGCACAAAGAAACCCTGTCAAGACTACTTCTTGCTTCTTCATATTAAGCATTAAGCACAAACTATGCATAAGGGACACTTTCTATAGAAATATCACTTTCCACAGTAAGAAATGTTACGTGTGTGTGTGTGTGTGTGTGTGTGTGTGTGTGTGTGTGTGTGTGAGAGAGAGAGAGAGAGAGAGAGAGAATGAGATGAGTTCGTTAGAATTATTTCTGAAAATATTTTTAACATATTTTCTTTTAAATTATATATGTTCATGTTTTTCTCTGAGGATCATGGAAGTGAAATTAATCACTACTTCTGTTTGTTAATAATGGTGATGGTGTTGAGTCAACACAAGCCTCTGGTCTGGGCACATGAGCTAATGTCTGGATGTGTTCTTCTGATGGGAACTTAGTTCTGACAACATTCTGCTTGCCAACTTCAGCTGTTCCAAACAACAGCTAAACGATTATCAAAATGTTAGAATGGCTTTGCTAGATTGTTAATTCCAAGACCAAAAAGAAACATTCAGATAAGAGCCAAGCAAAAATGAGGAACTAACTCATGTTATTAATTTGCTGAGAACCCTGGCCTTTAGAAGAATTAGATGTTCCAATTAGGATATGGGGAGATGCTAAGTGCCAATAATTAAGGAAGAATTTCCTCAGTGTGTAGTCTATCATCTCTCCATACTGTAATTGCAATTGCTATCAAACATAATAACTTGGTTATGTACCAATATGCTGAGTTAGATATTAACTACCCTCTGAAGCCATGTTTCCTCTTTCTTGAAACAGTTCATGGAACTATCAGGAAACCACAGAGATTAAGAGGGAGAAGGAAGGGGAAAAGTATAGTATGCACACTACATAGGAAGATTTTAAGAGACTGTACATGAGAAAAGGAGAAAATGAATGCAAAACTATTTCAGCTGTGAAAAAAAATAGATGTATAAATAGAGGTGGTCTGAGTTGTCTCAGTGCGAGAGTGTGAGGTGCACATCTTGGTCCACGTCTTCTTTTGCCTATTCCATATATTCTCCTTTGGGTTTTGAACCCCACTAGGAAGAGTCTGTGCTCTTAACTGCTGCACTATCTGTCCTTCTCCTGAGAGGACATTTAGACAGAAGTTTCTCAGTCTCCTAGCTTCTCAGAATAAAAACAAATTGTAGGAGACATAGGGAGACATTCTTATCCAGGCCCCTAAAAACTTATAACCCATCAGTTTGCCTTTCTAAATTGTGACAGGAAGAAAAGAAGGAAAGAAGAATGATGGAAAGGAGAGATGGAGGGAGAGAGAAGAAGAGGAAGAGAACAAGGGAAAGCAAAGGGGGCAAAGGTAGAGGGAAGAACTGAAAAAGGAAAGAGGAAAAATAGGAAGAGAGGAAGGGTAGAGAAGGAATATAGAAATGGAGGTAGTGGGAAAGAGAGGCAACAAGAAGAAAGGGAGAAAGAGGGCAAATGAATCAGAAAAAAACAATTGTTGGAACTTGAGTAGAGTTGTGGAAAAAATGGGGAATGAGTTGAGGAAGCAAGAGGGACATAAGAAGACCTACAGAGTAAACTAACCTAGTTATAAGAGAGACCCACAGAGATGGAACCTCCAACCAAAGATCATACATTGACTGGACCTAGGCCCCTTACACACAGGTAGTAGATGTCCAGTCTTGTCTTCATGGGGGTCCTCTTGTTCCCAATTCCTCCTCATCTTCTCTCCTATTACAGGCCACTCCTTTTCAGTCTTTCACTAGAAAATAACAGGCTTCTAGGTGGTAAACAAAAAACATGAAAAAAATAAAAGATAGAACCAAAATCATCATACACAGCAACCCAATAGAAAGGTTGCCATTGGAGAAACACCTGCCTTTGGATTCCTTTTCCATAGTTGGGCTGTCTTCTCTGGCTTCAGTAGGAGAGGATGCACCTTGTCCAGTTGAGACTTGATAATCCAGGGTGGATAGGTACCCATGAGGGCCATGGAGTATAAAGGAATGGGAAAATGGGGGAGGAGGTGTGAGAAGGGGCCTGGGAGGAGGGGGGGCTGCAATTAGGCTGCAAAGTGAATAAAAAATAAATAAAAAAAAGAAAGAAAAGAGGATAGAAAGAGAAAGAAAGAAAGAGAGAGAGAAGGAAAGAAAGAAAGAAAGAAAGAAAGAAAGAAAGAAAGAAAGAAAGAAAGAAAGAAAGAAAAAGAAAGAGAGAGAGAGAGAGAAATAGAGGAAGAAACACAGGAAAGAAGGGTGTAAACAAGAAAAGATGGAAAGATCAAGAAGACAAGGGAGAAAGAAAGAATGAATGAAATAATTAAAGAGAAGGAAAGAAAGGAAGGAAGAGGGATGGGAGGAGGAAGGGAGGAAAGAGGAAGGAAAGAAAGAGAAAGAAAGAGAGAGAAAGAGAGAGAGGTGAATAAAGGAAGTGTACCACTCCAAAGAAACCATTTTGAAGTGTTGAAGTTTTGGTGCAGAGTTCCCTGACATAATAACTAACTTTGGTTTCTAGTCCCACAGGGATGCATGAGAAAAGAGATATTAATCTAGTATCTTGTGAAGAAAACAGCAGGCTGAAAACCAGCAAAAGCAAAAGAGAATGTGTCTTTCTAAGTTGGTTATATTTGTTGTCTGTCTGTTTTAACTAACAGAAAAGGGAGTTTGAAACTATTTCATTTCCTTCCTAACTCAGAATTTAGTTAGAATGCCTTGACTGTAGCTCACAATAATGTTCTTCTTTCACTCAAACACTGGAAATACTCATGTTATCTGTGGAGGAAATCATTGCAGTGTGAATAGTATTCTTGAAGCTGCAAACTCATTTCAAACATACATTATCATAGAGCATTGTTTAGCTCAGAAGTCATCCAGTTGACAATGCATGCTTCAGACTTCTTCAGAATAGCACTATGTCATTAAAAAATATTGTTTTTTTATTTATTGAAAATAAATTATTTTCACATAAAATATACCTTGAATACAGTTCTATCTCTCTCTCTCTTGCTCCCAGTTCCTCCTCACCTTCTCTCTTATTACAAGCCACTCCTTTTCAGTCTTTCACTAGAAAATAACAGGCTTCTAGGAGGAAAAAAAAAAAACATGAAAAAATCTATAACCAAAACCATCATACACAGCAACCCAAGAGAAGGAACATACCCCCTTCTGTTCATAAGCACAAGAATCAGACTCACTCCTTCACACACTCAGACGTCCCATAAAAATATTAATCTGGAAGCTATAATACATATGCATAGGACCTGGTGTCGCCCCAAACAGGCCTATTCTTGCTCCTTTACTCTCCGAATTTATATCAGCTTTCCTTAATTCAGAGGGTTTTATTCTCCTGGTGTCTTTCATTGCCGCTGGCTCTTACACTCTTTCAGCCTCTTCTTCCATTGAATTTCCTGAGATCTGAGGGGAGGGATTTGATGGAAACAATGGATGTAATATCTGTCTGTGCCCCTCTGAATTTGCTCCCATGTTCTGCAATGGGAAGCCTCTTGGGTGATGACTAAATAAGGCACTGATCTATGTGTAGAGCAGCCAATCATTAGGAGTTACTTTGTTGTTACTTTTTTTTTTTTAGACCAATAGTATTTAGCTTTGCCCTAGCTCTGTAGGGTATGTACTCTCTAGTTTTTGGTCACCAACAGGGCCTGGTATGGATTTTACCTTATGGAGTGGGCCATAGTCAAATCAGTCAATTGATGAGCTATTCTCATGGGTTCTGATTTATCATCTCCCTAGCATAATTTTCAGGCAGGATATATAGTAAGCCAAAGGTTTTATAGGTGGGTTTGTGTTTTCATTTCACTTTCTTTAGCCTGCAGATTACATTCTCCACCAAAAACACTAGAATGTAGGGATGAGGGTTCCATATAGGTTCTAGCTTAATAGCTCAATGTTCAATAAGATGTTTGGGTGTTGTTCTCACCAATAGGCCCTCACTCACAGTTGTGAAGAGCAACTCATTGTCTTAGCAATAGCTTGGGTGTTTAGTGATTTCCATGGGACATTGTTGGTCCAATAGTAGTTACTCAGTGTAACCATCTCCTGTTCTGGAAGACCGATTTGGTAACAAGAGATGGCCAGTTGAGAATCTGTAACCAACATTATTAAAAGACTTCTTTAGATTTGGGGGATTTTAGACATCGCCAAGCTTCTTACCATCCCTCAAATGTACCTCTCCCAGCATTCCCTCCAACAAACATGTCCCTTCCCACTACCCTCTTGATTAAAATTCAGATTTAATTCCATTCCATCTATAAAATCTAACCTAGTCCTCCATCCCAGGGAGATTATACCATGGTTATCATTTACTTGATACCCAATACTCACATATAAGTGCATATATATTATATTAATCACTTTAGGTCTGAGTTGCCTCACTCAGGGTGACATTTTTCTAGTTGCTTCCATTTGCCTACAAATTTCAGGGTGTCATTATTTTTAATAGTTGAATAATAATCCATTTTCCCATTATTCTGTTAAGAAAGATCTAGGTTATTTCTAGCTTCTGATTATTACGAATAGAGCAGCATTGAACATAGTTGAGTAAGTGTCCTTGTGGGAAGGTGAAGCATCCTTTGAGTATGTAATCAAGAGTGGTATAGCTGGGTCTTGAAGTAAATTGATTCTCAACTTTCTGATGAGCTGCTATATTGATTTCCACAGTGGTTGTACATATTTGTGCTCTCAGCAGCAATGGAGGAGTGTTCCTAGTATTCCAAATCCTTGCCAGCATAAGTTACATTTTTGTTATTGAATGAGCCATTCTCATAGTTGTAAGATAAAATGTCAAAGGATTTTTAATTTGCATTTTCTTGGTGGCTAAGAATGTTGAACATTTCTTTAAGTGTTTTTAACCATTTGAGTTTCTTCTATTAACAATTCTCTGTTGATATTTGTACCTCATTTTTAATTTAATTATTTGGTCTGTTGATATCTAGTTTCTTGAGTTCATTATGTGTTTTGTATATTAGCCTTCAGTTAGATGCCTCCCAGAAGCTGTTCAGATTCATGATTTATTAATGGTTGTTCACATCATGTTGTGACAAGCACAGAAACAAAGAGTTCGACAGGGTAGTAGTGTGTGTTACGATACCTCAATAATTTACTCACAAACAGTTGTTTCCACAGAGGTACACAAGGATCTCATTTACTATAGGTTAAAAATGCTGTTTGGCCATTTTGAGCCTCCCAGGTATCTCAACACACTAGGAAAGTTTGTGCTACAATGGATGCACAAGGACGCAAAGAAGAATGTGCTAGCATAAAAGGAAATTCTTTACAACATGCTTTTGCAGTGACAGATTCCATTCTTAATCTATGGAAAGGATAATTACCTGAATGATGTTGCATGACTGATAAACAAACACCTCAGGAATTAAGAGTTGTGTTACTCTACTTGGGAAATAGCACCATTTGAAGAACATGATGAGTGCAAAAGGAATAAAGCTATTGTGATGGTCACTTGCCCTTAATTTAAATTGTGCTCTATATCTTTAACATTAACTTTAAACATAAAAGAAGGTTAATATTAACAAGTTCAGAAACTAGCTCAATATCATATCTAGTATGTAGTCCATATTGAAATGTAGTGCTTGTCCTCAAGGCACATACAAAAAAACAAGTACTGACAGGTTTAAATAATCATTAAGGAGAAAAGAAAGAAAGTAGTTTTGCATGAGCTCACATTATTGTTAACTTGACACAAGCAATTATAACTGGCTGGTTAAGGAGTTGATTCCAGAAGCATATAAGCTCCACTGATGGCCTTGTAATTCTCCTTGGGTTCTGCTGTAATGATTTAAGCCATAGGCTTCTGTGATACCTGGCTTTTAAGTGTGAAGACAAACACCAAATTAAAGAATTCTCCTGCAGAGAGCAGAGTCAGGCAAGTAAATTTCAAACATTGCTGATTACATGAAAAGCTCTTGGTAAAGGAATGTTTAGAGACTTAGCAAGTCATTAAAGACAGAGGTTCTGCATCTTCAAAAAGCCCAGACATCTTGCTCCCATCTATCATTGCGAACACCAAAGCCTCCAGGGTTCATTACACTTACATGATTCCACAGAGAAGATGTTCTTATAGGTTAATGAGTCTAAGAATAAGAAGAGCCATTGTGCTCTATCTTTCAAAGGCAACTGTGTATGATTACTAACACGAAATGGGTTGCAAATATTTTAAGCTACTCAAGGAGAAAAATAAGCTGGTTAGCGTCTACGTGTTATCTGGAAACTAATGGTCTGCATTTCTGCCAGGAACAGCCTCCGTGTTATCATCTGCAGCATCCTCCTGTGCATCTGGTATACAAGCCAGCTTCTTGACACAGCAAAACAAATTAAATCCGGGCTTCAGTTATGTTATCAAAGATCGCTGGCTAATGGGTTTCTGGAACCCTTAGATAATGCGGGAGGCTGCACTCGTGAAGATAGGGACTGATGCATTCTCTCCAGCCACCAGAATAAATCTGTTTCTTTATTTCAGAAGTAAAGGTTTACATACTGTCTCTATCATTCAGTGCTTTCCTACGAAACAGAGTTGCTGTATAATGTCCACCACATGAGAATTCTACTTTTATAGCTTTTTAGTGATTTGTTCCTGCTAGTTAC
>JADRCC010547508.1:0-10437 GCA_019843855.1 Hylomyscus alleni
CAGGGGTCTCAGACTTTCTCTGTAATATTGGCATGGGTTATCTAGGCTCAGGACTTAGTGGCAATTAACATTCACTCAGGATAAAAAGTTGTTCCTCCTCTCTCTTAATCTCTTGTAACGTTTTGTCTGTTTATCCCTACCCAATGTAACTTTCCTTCAAAGTAAATAAACAAAGGCCTGATTCAAAATCATTTAGGAAGGGGCGGATGTCTAGTGCTCCTTATCCCTGCAGGACAGGGTACCCCGGGGGGCATAGACATCGAACCAAGGAGTGACATTTTCACTTCTTCCTCCTTTAAAATTTTCTTTGTTGACTCTGTGTACTTTTGATACTACTGGAATATAATAGTGGAATCTAATGGCCTGTTGGCAGAGTCTGTGCTCCCCTTGCCTGACACTATGAGATCTGCAAGGGTAGGAGTGTTGGCACTGGGAGGAGGAAGGTCTATTTGAGATGCATACTCTGTATGCTGGGAGGGCATTGAGAGTCCTTTAAATGCAGACCAACAGGGGAAATGAAAGGTGAATGGTGAGGAAACTGATGGATTTTGAGTAGGGCAGGGGAGGGGGACAGCGGCTGCTTCCCACAGGGAGGTAGGGAGGAATGCAGGCGGTGCACAGGTGATCCACTCTGAGGGTTGTTATTGTTCATTTATCCAAATGTAACGGTGAATGCCCATGTGCAGCCGTCTGTGAGGGTGATGCCACCAACAGGGATTCAGGGTGTTTCAAAGCTTTGGTTTCTATCACCAATAAAGATGCTAAATACTGGTTAGGTAGCAGAGGGAAGGGGTGGGGGAAAGGAGGTGACAAGGATGAGCCGTGGCTAGGAGATCAACTGTCAAACAGGACTGCTATAATCTGACTAAATGTGCCCTAAGAGAAAGAGGTCAGGAGCATTATGGGTACATGTGGCAGTGTGGAGCTGTAAGGGGCCCAGATGGATTATGGTGACTGCTGATGTTGACCATTGAAGGTCTCTTCAAGGAAGTCTTCTCTAAAGATCACAGCCTGACAAATATGTCCCGATGTACCTGCAGACACACCATGGTGCTGCCATGGAAACCACATTGCCTCTGGATTGTCCCAGCATGATGAGATTTGGGATAGGCCTAAGCTTTCTACCCAGTTCTCCTTTCTGTGTTCTGCTCTGCCGTTGATGTCTGCTATAGTGGAAAGGCTCCTCCAGCCTACTCTGGTTGTCTCCTCTTGCATCCTTCACAAGCATTTTCTGCAGTAAGTTGCTTCTATGTTCAAATCCATCTTGACTTCTCTTTTTTGGGAAGAGCTTAGCTGAAGTGAGTCTTGTTTGCTACAAAAGTTACCCACATGGTTTTACTTATATCTGCCATCTTATGGCTTCCTGTTTGTTTCTCCCATCTACCCTTTGTTATTGCCTCCTTTCCTTTAAGACTGAATTTAATAATCATTCTTATGTTACCTATGCCTTGTTCAATCTTTTTTTTTTTCCTTTGAATTTCACTCTAGTACTATTGGGAAGCTAGAGTTTAAAGTTTAAATTTAACTTTACATATGATATGAGAAATGTTGAGCAAAACACATTTCTATTCTTCCTGCCTGTCCTTAGGTAACATTGGTAACATTTTTCCATTTAAGGTTCTTAAACCTTCTTTAACAGTTTTTATAGTGCACATACATTGATGGATTTCAGATTTTATTTAGCTGAAATGACCTGACTCTGTCTGTCTTTTCTTCTTGATCTTCAAAGCAAAGGATCTGTAACAAAATTTAGCATTTAGTCATTTAAACTTGTTTATTTAGCCATTAACCTAAAGAAGGGCATTTTTTTGTGAGTGTGATTTTCACTTTTGAAATCTGCATACATAGTTTTGCATAATGCAAATTTTCCTGGAGCACAAGGTAGGTGTATATATATATAGCTGTTTTATATAAACTGCCAAGTTGTTTCCCCAGAATATAAAGTGGCTGTGCCATTTTACATTCATATAGGAGCGCGTGGGGATTTGTATGTGTATTCTTGCATTAGCGCCATGTGGTCTTGATTTGCATTTCCCTAATGACAAATGGATTGAACAGCAGTTCCTGCTCTCATTTCCATATGCATACCTCATCAGTGCAATGTCTACACATACTTCTTATTTCCTAATTGGAAGTACATCCTAGGTATAGACCTCCTGTCAGAAGTGTGACTTGGAATGTTTTCTTCAAGTCTTTACAAGTTTGTATTGTAATAAAAGCTAATTTGGACAATGTTCATTCAAATTGGATTTTGTTTAGGGGGTCATTCTCTGTGGTCATATGTAAGCATTGAATGATAGGTCCCAGTGATTTTCTGTTATGTTTTCTTCTAAACATCTTGTACATTAGTGTTTTATATACAAATTTTGGATTCATTCTGGGTTAATTTTTATACAAGATCCGAGGTTGAGATTGATGTTAATTTTTGTTTATGACTATTCAGTTATCCCAGCACCATTTGCCAACAGTTCCGACTTTCCCCACTGGGCTGCTGCTTTCCATTTGCAAAACGTAATTCATGAGAGCTCTGTGGCCTGTGCTGGGTTTGTTCCTCTTTTCCTTTTGTTTCTTCTTCTATAAATGCCACAAAAATCTTGATTGCTGAGCTGTACAGTAAGTCTAAAAATGGAATAGAATTATTTTCACTTAATCTTTTTCCAAAGTTGTTCTGGCTGTTCTAATTCCCTTGCCTTTCTATATGAATTTGGGACAATTTTGTCTACGATCACAGACATACATTTCTGAGAGTCTGGCAGCATAATTGTTGCCTCTCTACACTTCCCTTTTGTCAGGTTTGTGTCATTTTTAGTATTTTTCTATGGGCTTAGCTTTTTTTCTAACTATGGATAATATTTTTACCTTTTTTCTGATCTTTAAAAATATTTTATTTATTTAGTGTATATGTATACATGTGTGTGTGTGTGTGTGTGTGTGTGTGTGTGTGTGTGTGTGTGTGCATGCCTGTAGATGCCAAAGAGGTCATTGGAACCTCTGGAGCTGAAGTTGCAGGCAGTTAGGAGCTGCCAGATATAGGTGTTAGGAACAAAATTCCACCCATCTGCAAGAGTGAAAGGCTCTCTTTAATTGTAGAGTCACCCCTAATTTCCAGAAAATTACATGACCAAGACACAAGAAGAAATAAAGAAGAAAATACACAAAAAGTTAAATAATGGAAAAGCAGGTAAATAAGTCAAGAATAAAATCAATTTCAAAATGCATAACCATTCATGGATTTCTCAGTCAAGAACTTTGGTTGGAGGGGATGGAGGGATGACTTGGTGGTTAAGAGCTGAAGGATCCCAGTTCAATTCTCAGTGTCCATACATAGGGCACCCAAAAAACAACCACCTCAGATTTCAGCTGTAGGGTATCTGATGTCCATTTCTGGCTCCCATGGGTATGTGTACGTTTGGCACACATATGCACTTACACGTACATACACATACATATAAGCACATAAATAAATAAATAAATAAATAAATGAATATTTTTAAAATGATTTTGGTTAAGTTCATATATATAAGATCTTGTGCTTCAAGTGAGAATGTTCTAGGGGGTGCCAATGGGGGAAGTGGGCCTGTTGTGAGTGTGTCATCTTGGAGAAGGAGGGTAGTCAGCAACAGAGCTGTCTGCGGAGCTCATAGCTTTAAAGAAGGCTTACAAGATGGAGAAACAGAAAGAAGAGCTTTCTGCTCTGTCAAAAAGAAGCCAGAAGATGACATCTGATCCTCCATAGCTGAAATTAGAGGTGATTGTTTGTGGGGTGCTCAGTAGATCAGGGCCCTCAGTAGTATGCAGGCCAATTGAGATGTATTGTTAGGCAGTAGGAAGAATGGATTATAACCACTGACTTAATGATTTTATACTGTTACACAAGTGACAGAAAGTCCAGTGCAATACACAAACATGTCAGGATGGTCCTTTGAAAGCACATTGCCAGTCTTTGATCTCAGGGATACTTTCGCTCGATCTCCAAAGTGTTAAAGTCCTAGGATTAAGGACATGACAATGCACAGCTTATAACATGTTGGGACTTAAGAAGTTCATGCTCTATGTGGATGCAGAAAGCAATACTTAGAATATGCAGATTGTCCATTAGAATGTGTTTAAATGTTGAAAATAAAGAGGAGGGATGGATGTTTCAGAGGAGAGTGTTCACTGAGGAGGCGGCATCAGAGGAAGGGCAAGGCAGTGAGGCGCAGCTGAGGCTGTGATGGTGGGACCAGCAAGGGCCACAATGCCTGCAGGAGCATAGGTGTCCTTTTGAGGACCAGAGAGAGGACCAAGATGGCTGGGATTCACTAGGAGACAAGGTGGGAGGTGAGTCAGAACAAGTGGAGGCTATGGAATATGGCCCAGTAAGCCACATTACAGCTTTGCTTTGCCTGAAGTAGCAAGCTTCCACATGCTTTTGAGCAGATAAGTGCCACCATCTATCTGTCATATTTCATTTTATCTAAGATACTTGGAAATTTATGACCTGTCATTATTTTATGCATCATGGAATAGACCCAAACAACCAAACAAAAATAATACAAAATTACAAAATGCTAAAAAGTTATCATTTAAACTAATTACAAACTATATCTTTGTCTACTATTTATAATTGTTCTAATTTCAGAAGTGTTAAACTATGAAACAAAACAAAACAAAAACCAACCCCAAAACTGTATTGGAACCATGAAACGCAATATATTTTTCTAAAGAGCATCTGTCTTCTTAATTGACCTTAGATTAGATGGATGGATATTGCATTAAAATCAGCAAGGGATGATTTTTCTTGGACCAGATAAGCATGTGGAGCATCACTAAACTTTGGATATATTCTGGGTGAGAGAAAAAAACCCTAAAGTCTTTTGATCTTGAGAACAGTAGATACCAGTTACTAGGATAGAGAAAAGAATGAGGAAAGATTTGGTGGAAGGCAGTCAGAGATTAGATTTGGAAATAGTAAAGTCGAACATCTCTTTAGGGAAATGTTGGATCACACACACACACACACACACACACACACACGCACACCTTCCACATACACAGTCAGTTTTCATTATTTCTGAGTTCCATACTTGTCAGTTGGATTTTTCACTAAGACTTCTTTCCAACCCCCGTGTTCATACTCTTGGTACATTCACTGTCATTCACAGATAGCAGTTGAATGGTGAAAATCCCAAGATGCTCCTCCCCAGATCCTCGGCCTTGATTCAACAGAGTAGTTTCTTGCTTGTTCCGGCTTTCAAACTCTGAATAGCTATGCTTCCAGGGCTTGCCAGAGCTGTTTCAGTGTGCTATACTTCCTGTCGGGAATTTTGCTGTTTAAAATGGTCTCCAAGTGTCCTTCCAAAGTATTTGCTAGTGTTCCTGAGTGTGACTAGGGCTCCTGAGAAGAGCAATATGCGATTAGAAAGGCTTCTTTCAGGCACGCAGTACAGTGCTATGAACCATGCAGTTAATATTAGTGAGCTCACAATATGTGTTAAATAAGGTGTCTTTAAAAATAAACACACACAAAACCTGTGTTGATCAGTAAATCAAAATGTTGTTATGAGAGGCTCATAGGGACCGCATTCTTCATATTCCCCCAGGAGCAGTAACTCCATGTTTGTTTGCTAACCCTGAAGTTGTAACAACTTTCTACGCCATAACTGCCAGAACTGGAAAATCTCAGCAGGGCTTCAGTGTTTACAGACTCTGGAATTCTGGAGTTTAGGAAGGAAGCTATTAAGGATAGATTGATGGTCATCAACAAAGACCCACATTTAAAAATCCTGTTATCTCATAATACTTAGTTGGATTTGAAAGACAATCGCAGAGCTTCAGGGCAAACATTTAGAAATTCAGTAGTATTTGACATACCAGTATTACGTCTGTTAAACGTGGTGATAAATGGTGCTGCGTGGGCTGGGGAGGTAGCTCAGTGGGTTAACAGTGCTTGCTATGGAAGCATGGGGGCCTGAATTAAAATCTTCAGCACTGATGTGGAAAGCCGGGTGTGGCCGCATGCTCCTGTAACCTTGACACATGAGAATTTCCATGACTGGGTGGTCACCAGCCTAGCTCCAGGTTCAGAGAAAGACCATATGTAAAGGGAGTAAGTAAGATGAAGAATGATATAGCAGGGCACCTACATCTTCCTCTGGCCTAAGTGCAGCAAGCCCAGCCCCTCCCTGCAAGTGATGCTGCATATCTATCACTGCTTTAAAAATATTTACAGTAACTCCTCCTCCTCATAGTATATTTTCTTAAATACTCCTGTGTGATAAATTAGGGGGAAACAATCCTTTAGCAGGTACTGTTCTGAAGGATAGCTCCACTCAACTGTCCCTCTCTCTAACTGTCAAGGAGCTCTGAGGCCAGAAGTTAGCAGGAGAAGTTTTAAGAGTTTAGACATTTAGCCTCTTACCTGACTCTTCTATTCTGGAATGCAAGGAGCTTAGAAATTGCCATTCATCTTTACGGCAGGCATAGAGCTGAGCCAAAGGAAGACTCAACAACTCTTAGACATTTCAGAAAAGATAGATGACAGGGAAAACTATTGATTGTCACATAGGAGAGTCCGGAGAATACGGACAGTCACTTGGAGGAATCAATAGCATGTAGGAAAATCTTGATTAAGTGGTGAGTTCCTGGAGGCCCAGTTCAGCCAAATTTAAGAAAATCCATGGAGAAAGCTAGTAGTACTAAAATTTCCACATACTTTGGGGAGTTTTTATCTTTAGATTTTTACCAGTCCTTTTTTTTTCCCTCTTAACTAAATCATTTCTTCATTTAGTTGTTCCAACAGGTTACAGTGTCACAGAAATAATACCCTGGCGCAGGGTCTCTGAGATGAAGTTGTGTCTGTGGCACACTTATGAGCGTTCTTGAGATCAACAACCATAGAAGGGGGGGAGTATCTGTTGAATAGATGGAGATATTGGGCAAGGTACAGTTCCAACAGTTGATCCAGGGGAAGCTTTGATGATGGTGGTCCTGCAACAGCATGGTCTCTTTAGGATGCTGTATTGATTGGCCATCGGATTGGTCAGTCCTGGAATATATGACCTCGAGTGAGAGTCATCAGTTGAGGCAGTTCTAAAGGTTCTGAGATCTGAGCGCCTTCTGGCAGCAGAACATCATACAGCAGGGGACAAGAGCATATGACTCAGTGTCTACCATAAAACTCTTCAGTGGCAATCCAATGATGGAGCCTGCAGAGGCATATCTGTGTCAGGGCAGAATGTCATACTTGGAAGAAGTATCAGTGACAATAGAGTTCTTTTCCATAACATGGGGACAGACATGCAACTTGCCTGGAATGTTGGGAAGCAAGGCTTTGCTCATGAAGAATTTGTTCCTTGACATCTCAACTTTGCCTTGGCATTCTACTGCCCCCAAACTGAATACCTTACTCAGTAGGATTCTTTCTCTTCCTATCTTGCACCATCCCATTTCCATGACCACGATGAAAAGAGACAAGTAAGACTTTAGTACGTGAACACAATTTTAATATTTACTATGTTACATTTCACCCTTGACAATAGAGTTCTGAGGGCAGAGGGTGCTGTTGAGTTTTTCCTTTGTTCCTTTAAAAGCCGTCAAGTGCGGGCCTTAAGTACAAACCCCACGCCAGAGTTTGAACTCGGCTGAGCATTCTCTTGATGCACCCACTGGCCGACTGGCTAACTCTCTGTGCTTCAGTTTTTTTCCACCAGGATTCTTATGTCCCATGAGAACTTTTCTCTGCAAATGTTCTCCTCATTTTGTTTCTGCTATTCCATAAACTAGAGTAACAGCATGAAAACATATCATTTACGAGATAATTTTCTCATGCTATGAACTTTGTCCCTAACATAATACATTTTATGGGAAAACATCAGCCTGCTTTTGTTATATATATTTTTTATTCCCTTTACATCCTGATCACACCCCTTCCCTCCTCTCTTCCCAGTCCAATCCTCACAATCTCTTTCCTCATTGTCTCCTTTCCTTCTCTAAGGAGAAGGGAAATCCTCCTTAGGTACCCCACCCTGGGCTATCTAGTCCCAGCAGGACTAGTCATATCTACAGAACATTTAACCCAAGCACAAAAGAATATACGTTCTTCTCACTACCTCATGGGACCTTCTCCAAAACTGATGCTATATTTAGTCACAAAGTAAGCCACAATAGACATAAGAAAATTGAAATAATGCCTTATATCTTATCAGATCACTGTGGATTACACTTGGACTACAACAACCACAGAGATCCCACAGATCCTCTTACCAGAGAAGATACTCCATGCCCTTCTGGCAGGGGACGGGGTAAAAGGAAGCCTTTTGCTACATGTCATGCCAGAACATATCACTTTTCATTGCAAGGTGTGCTTAAAGGAGAAATTGGTTTAACACAGTCTAACCTGACAGGATTTGACTTGAGTCACACACACACACACACACACACACACACACACACACACACACATATGAAGGATATTGTTATATTCTTTAGCTACCCTGCCCTACCTAAGGGCAGGGCTGAGAAGCATTTGTGGAATTTACAATTCCAGTTCACTGAAAGCAGAAGACGTGATCAGAGGACTTTGGAAACGCTCCCCTGCCTCCCATATCACTCTATCATAAAAGCTTATTTACCACAAGTCTGTTTACTTAGTACATCATATCTATCTTTTGACATAGAAGTTAAGAGACCAGCCGAAAAGGAAGAACACCAAAGAAAAGAGACAATAACACACTGGAGCTGATAGAACAAGCAGCAGAAACTAAGACAGATGCCATAGGAATGTGGACAGTGTTAGATCAGCAATTGATAAAACTCATGCTGCTCTAAGGGTTTAGGGGAAAAGGTAGACCGCATGCAAGATGGGATAATTTAAGCATAGGCATAGAGATTATAAAACCAACCATAAAGAAATATTTGAGATCAAAGACATGACCCTTGTAGATTGTATGCATGTGTTGCAAATAACAAGTAGGAAACAATGTTCCGTGTCATTTCTCATCAGAGAAATGCAAATTAAACCAGCAATGAGATACCATTACAAGCTTACAGAAACGTTCAAATCTAGATCACTGTCAACACCAAATGCTGTGAGGATTCACTGTGGGTGAGAATGGAAATCTGATCCCTTGGGAAGATCCTGTTTTTTATTTCAGTTTTAAAAAGCAATGAATGTAGGTGGGTGGTGATAGCACATGCTTTTAATCTCAGCACTGGGGAGGCAGAAGCAGGCAGAACTCTGTGAGTTTGAGGCCATCCCAGTCCTATCCCATGAGGCCATAGAGTGAGTTCTGAGACAGCTAGGATTATACAGAGAAACCCTGTCTCAAACAACAACAAAAAGGCAATGAATGTTTGTAGTACTCTTCCAAAATGTCTCTTGCAGGTTCATGATTTGGGTGCTTTCTCCCTAGCTAGTGGGGTTCTTGGAAGGCTACAGAAGGAAGTCACTAGGGCTATTCTTTGGAGGTTAGAGCCCTATCGTGGCTCTCTGCTTCTTAGTCATCCATCTTGAGAAGAATCTCTGCTTCATACTCTTTCTGGCTGCTGTAAACACAATGTTTTATCTATTAGTGATCCTTTATAATCATGGCTCTAAATGAATTATCCCCCTCAACTGAACTGTTGGATGTTTTGATCATAGTGAAGGAAGAGTCAACAATATATTCATTCACCCTCACCAATTTATTTGTATCTCATCAATGAAGATGAGGTTGAAACCTTGTTCATTTGCTTTATCTTGCAGAAGAATGTGTAGAATTTCTTACAGATGGAATTCAATGTTTTTCTGATCACATGCCAGGGTTTCAGAGCAGACTCACAATTTTTTATTTCTCAAGACTATGGGAAAACAAAACCAAGAGAAAAGCATGTTGTAACCTAGTTTAATCTTCATCATCTTTGGACAAATGTGTCTCAGCGGACCCTGGTCAATTGTTTTGAGGAGTTGTGTGCGATTAGACAAGATTAAAATCTACTTATTAAATAAAATACATGGTGGTGCCATTATCCTGGCAATAGGACCTTCTTTACAGTGGTTAGGACCCAGTGTCTCTGTCAGCAGAATTGTCAAATCAGATTCACTCAATATGTCATTGATTCGCTATAAATTACAAGAAATGTACACAGCCATGTTCTGGGAAGGTGGCTGTTGGAGAACAAGCACTCAGCAAGACCTCTTTTTCTTCCTGCTGAGATTGCTTGAAAGGAACAAAGATAGCGTGAGAAACATAGATACAGAAGAAAATTAGCATTTGAGGTAAAGTAAGAGAGGCTGCCAATCAAATCAAGAGGGAAAGGAGTCCTCGAGGAAGTCGGTTTGATTTTAAGTGGATGGTATCAGATTGAAAGGATCAACATGGAAGAGCAAATTTCTTACAGAAAATACTAAAAAGTCATAGGTAGATAAAATAGACTCAAAATAAGGGTTTGTTGGTCAAACAGTGTGGGAAAACAAAA
>JADRCC010547522.1:0-14057 GCA_019843855.1 Hylomyscus alleni
ATGAGTAAAAGGCAGATGGTAGAGCGCCTGTAATCCCAGTACTTAGTGCTGAAGGCAGCCAGCCCAAGGCTAGCTAGAATAGCAGAATATGTGGGCTCACAGTTCACATGAGAGCCTGCCGCAATAATTAAAGTAGAAAACAACCAAGGAAGACATGTCACATCAACTTCTGGACTCCACATGCATGGGTATACACATGTGGAGAGGAATACACACACATACACACACATGCATGCAGGAACATGTGCACACACACAAATGTAAACACAGAGATACACACACACACACACACACACACAACCATTCTCAAATAAAATGATCGCAATTATTCTCCCTGTACACTCCCCCCTGCCCTTAGCAATGTTAATAAGAATCCCAGTTATGCCTCTCTGAGTCACTAACACTGCCACAGCCTATGATGTATGTCCTACTATGAGATACCTAAAAGGACTTGTACTTGCTGACACATGGCATTCTCACACTTGGTGTTCATTTGAAGGACAGCTGGGAAGTCATGCTCGTCAGAGGTGAGCTCTGAGCACTATATATCCTGAACAGTAATGTCTTTTTTTATCAAATTCTGTGATTAGACATTAGCTTTGGAGATTGATTTTCGGTTATATTTTTGATAGAAACTGTACAGATCCTTGGTTTTGACACAAAAGACAAATGCAAGTGGAAAAATTGGCATCTCTCTGACATCCATTATATCAAACTTTCCTTAGTGATAGTCAACGGAATCATTATCAATGTGATGTACATTGGACATATACTTTAGTTCCTGTCTGCTTTCTCCATTACTCAAACTTCATTTTACATATGAGTATATTTAAAGTAATTGTGGATCTGTGCCCTGGACTGACCCTGTGCCACGACTATCTGCACCCCAATCCTGCCTAGAGAGAGCTGGTCTCCCAGGAGTGCTGACGCACCTAAGATCAGAAGTGAGACCTCCACTACTGCCCAAATTCTGGGCCCAAATGGGACCTGCCCAGAGCCCACAGGACTCAGGAACCACAGAGCAGCCAGGGACACAATCCTTTTGGTTTCCATCTGTGCTCCATAGCTGACCCAGTGCCACAGCTCTCTGCACCCCAACCCCTCCCAGAGAGAGCTTGTCTTCTAGGAGTGCTGACACACCTAAGTCCACAGGCTCATGGGCTCCTAGACTCACAGGCTCAAAGGAGGGACAAGGCCTTGGTCCTGTGAAGGCTTAATGCCCCACCATAGGAGAATGCTAGGGTGTGAGGTGGGGTGGGTGGTTGGGTGTGAAAGCACCCTCATAGAAGTGGGTGATGGAGGTGGGTGGGGGTGAGATAGGGGGTTGTGGAGGGGAAACCAGAAAGGGGGATAGCATTTGAAATGTAAATAAATAAAATAACCAATACAAAATTAAAACAAAATAAGTAATTGTGGACTCGCTTGGCTGAGAGCATCCATCTATTACATGCTCGAGTCGAGACTTGATTCCTAATCATACAAAAATGCATATTTTCAAAAGCATGGGCCAACACTGCCTAAGCATCACCCTACATTTTTCTTTCATCTTTAAATTACAAAAGATTATATTCTTTTAAGTCGGATGTTTTTTAGAGCTCTACAGAAATGGGATATGTATATCCACAGGTATAATAAGTATATGGAGTCTCTCAGGACAATTGCGCTGAATGTCCATCAGGTCATCAAACTTCTCTGTAACTTAAGAGAGGACAAACCCTGTTGGATCAGTGATTTAGTGTGTGGCAAAAGGCACACCACTCCGCTGCACAGTCAGGTCCATCACTAAGGCCTCTGAGAAAGCCTATAATATATAAAATAAACTTACCCAATGACATATGTACAAGAAAAATGCATGGCTTGATATTTATATTTATCCTAACATTGTTTTATTATCTGTTCAAATGATGTTGGTATTTTGGATTTTCATTTAAGCTCTATCGTGCTAGAATCCACAAAGAAACTATTCTGTCATATTTTACGTTCAGAACGTTACTTAGGAAGCACATCTCCCTTGTCTTATATGTACTAACATAATGAGGAAATGGCATTCTTGTGTGGTGAGGCAGAATACTTCACAAGGCCCGAGCCAGGAAACCAAAGGAAAATAATTGGCAAATCAGGAGTCCTTCTGTGATAGGCCAGATATGTCAAAAGTAGTTACTGTTTCCGCCATACAGAAAGTTGGAGAGAAAATTAAGTGGGCGTTTCAAAATTTGTGGAAATGATCACACTTTAAATTACAAATTCTGTTTTATAAATCATGTTCATTAATAATTGGCATTCTACTGCTGCATCCCCTTGTTCTATTAAGTTACAAGGTGCCATGTTTTCTCCCTGAGATTTTAGTTGCTCTTTTCTTTCTGAACTTTACAAATTTCTACTTTACTTTGGCTCATAATTTGGACCAAAAGTTTCCCGTTTTACAACGCAACTCCCAATCAGTTAAGTCACTGACCTCCTTCTCTTTTCTTTTACATCTGTATGAGCTCACCACCACAGTGCTAATGTTAGGTGTCCTGGTTTCATTTCTGTTGTTGTGATAAAAGACTCTGAGAAAACAAAGTCGGTCATCAATGGGAGGAGAGGCCCTTGGCCCTGGGAAGGTTCTGTGCCCCAGTGTAGGGGAAGGACAGGGCTGATAAGTGGGAGAGGGTGGGGTGGCAGGCATGGGGAGAGGGGAGGCAACAGGGATTTGTTCTTGTTGTTTTTGTTTGCTCATTAAAAAGAAAAATAAAAGCAACTTAGGTTTAATTTTAGGTTACAGTTCCCAGTTCTGGTCTACCGTAGCTTGAGAAATCATGGCAACAGGCATTTCAGCCATCATATCCACAGTCAGTAGCAGAGAGGAATTACTGAAGGCATGCTTATATGGTTGCTGGTGCTCAGCCCGGTTCCTCTACTCTTAGACGATCCCAGACCACATGCTTAGGGAATTGTGCCACCTTGGGTGGGCTTGCTTTCCCCATATCAATTCACTTAAAACATTCTCCCGTAGACATGCTATCAGGCAAATCCAGCGTTAGGTAATTTCTCCTTGAGGCTCTGATCCCAAGTGATTCTAGCTTATGTCAAGTTGACAACCAAAGCTGACTATCACAGCAGACTTCATTTGATTAACAGTTTTCCAACCATCTTTTAAGTAATTGCTCTCGAAAAAATCAGTGATACTTTCTCTTTCATTCTGGTTTAGCATAATTGCATTTGATATTGGCTCCTTTAAACTCATCATCTTTGGGTGTTCCTCAGTGCTCTGACCATTGTCTTTCTTACTCTGTGATCAACTTGTCTACCATTACATATTGTATGCTTTGGCTTCTGTGATTAAATCATGGAACTTTTTTCTTTGTTTTGTTTTGTTTTTAATTGAGACAATCATTTCATGAAACAAAGATGGGGAAAAACTTATTTACCTCATGATATAGCTTCAACATATATATATGTATATATATATACATATATATGAGACTTGTAAAATTTAATACTTCTCAGAAAGTATTAATTTTTTTAGCCTACATGAAAAACATTTATGTTAGCTGTGGTGGATGCTTCATCAGTAAAATATCTGTCTACCATTGAGGGAGTCTGGGGTTTGATGAAACAAGTGTGGTAGCTCATACTTATAATCCTGGCACTTAGGTGCTGGAGACAGGAGAACCAGAAATTTAAATCCGACCTTGTCTAAATAGCAGTTTCAACTCAGCCTTGGCTATACAAGAACTGGTCTCAAAAGACAGATAAAATTAAGAGGCATTTATGGGAAACAGTGTAGAGGTTTTTTAAAGATATTAAAAATAGAACTAATCAGAACATAGCCCAAAGGAAGGGAAGTCAGAGCCTCATGAATATGTGTGTAGTTAATATTCATGGCATTGCTATTCACAGCCTGAGTGAATGAACAGACAAAGCCATGGAACATACTGAAAAATTAGATCTTACCATTTACCACAGTCTCATGCCAGAAGAACCTTTCATGACACGACTTACACACAAACAAAAGCAAACAACCAAACCTACCAACAACAACAAAACCAAACCAAAAGTACTCATGGGAATGGGGAGAAGAAATGGGTATCCATGAGTGAGGATAAAAATCAGATGTATTCAACCATCAACCCTATAAGTCCAACACACAACATCAAAGAATATAATATACAACTAAGTCTGTATGTAGGTATCATGTTAGATAGACTTACACACAAACAAAAGCAAACAACCAAACCTACAACCAAAAAGGAACAAAATCAGAAAGAAAAAAAAAAAATCCTTTCAAACCAGCCAATCTTTAAATATATGCAGTGTTCTAGGTCACAACTCCATTCTTCATTTCTGCCCTGATCTAACTGGCTGATGAGGAGGGAGGAGACTTCGTGAGTTTTAGGCAAAATACAAATAAATGCTAGCAGTCATGAGTGTTTGGCTTTATTTGATGTATTCACCTCAGAGTCAACCAACCCTGTCAGTCCTTTTTAAAACTAGTGATTTTTGACACAATGTCAACATGTTTTATAGATGTTAAAGGAAATTTTTATAGAGAAGAATTTCCATGAGCTATCGGTTTATATAATATTTGAAATTTCTTATTTGTATGAAGAACATTCCTAGACATATATCAATAAACATTTTGCCAGAGTATATAATAGAATGAATGTACCAATAATATCATCTTTCTGAAATGTAGATAAAAGATTGCCTATTACCTACAGGGAGTCAGTAAGGGTGAATTTTTCTCCAGAGAACTTGTACATATTAATAAAAATTTTAAATGCCTTTTCAAGAAATGTCCTGGAATTGAGTTTCTATCCCTTCTGACAGCCAACTCTCTTGAGTGTATCCCTGTACTATAAACTTAACTTACAAAGTAATTTAAACGCTCCATGCAACAGAATTTCTGATGGGAAATGAGAAACCCTCTCATAAAGGCTATGCAGAGAACTCAAATCAGTTTCCAATGCCCATGCTCTCCCTGCAGTTTTATCTCGCTTTTGATTCACCAGTTAGAAAAAAAATGGCTGTGTGAATATAAAAATGTTTTCCCAAATATCTCAATTCTCAAATATGCTGTGTTGTGACTACTGACAGGCTAAGTCTAATGGCATTTTAAATTGTGTGTTCGTTACTTTATTAGCAGTTGTTGCTTCTGTCTACTTCCCATTGCATCCAGTTAGGCATTCCAAGTTGTCTACTGTTAATAAATGGGAGAATGTTTACTTTCTACGGATAGAGATAAATTTCTTCCTCAAGATGAAACCTGTAAATGACTAACTCTTAAAGAGTGGAAATGAAGGGTAATATGAAATGTTATCTGGGTTCAGAAATGCTAGAGAAAAGTTACATCTACCTTAGAAGTCTTTTAAAAAGACATTTTGTAGGCTTAAACCTTGAAAAGTGGATACAAAGAGATATAGGTGAGAACACTTGCCACTGCTTCTGGGTGGCCAGAACATAGGGCATCAGGTTTGACACCTGTGAAGCCTTCTTCAATCAGTTCTTGTTTGTTTTTCTAGACCTACAGCAAATGGGCCTAACTAGCCCTTCACGTGCATGGCCTGTGAAGTCACCATCTCAGCACTCATATTTGAATTGATTCATCTCTCCCTGTCCATCAAGGTCCACTTTCATCTTGAGTATTATATAAAAATAACATTGCGAATAAATCCTTAGGCTATAATTCTCTTGATCTGAGGGGGGGTTTTTGGAGGGGAAACCAGGAAAGAGGATAACTTTTGAAATGTAAATAAAGAAAATATCTAATAAAAATGAAGTATATTAAAAAATGTTTAGCCCACCAAAATAATCTTTCTAATTTAAGATTCATTTTAGTGTGTGTGTGTGTGTGTGTGTGTGTGTGTTTGTGTTTGTGAAAGAGAGTGAGGAAGAGAGAAACAGACAGACAGATAGGCAGACAGACAATGACATATGAGTATAATCTTTTAGACCCTATCCAAATGTCAAACTGTCTAGAAGTCCTCCTTTGGTCAAGCTGGAGTAGGTGCAATGCTTGTGCAAATCCTACTTCATATCTAACTTGAAAATTCACAAACCACAAACTTGAGGGTCTATCAGCCCAAGCTGGTAACACAGGCTGGGGAAATGTAGACGTGCAAATAAGAACATTTATGCCTTAACCCCAAACAGCAGTTGAATGGATGGAGTCATAGCTCAGTATGTAGAGCGCTTGCCTAGCATTGCGTGGAGCCCTGCATTCAATTTCCAGCAACCAATAAAATTAGACATGGTGACACATCCAAGCACTTGGGAAGAGATGGAGACAGGAGGATTAGCAGTTCAAGACTGTTCTTGGTTACACAGTAAGTTCAAAGCCAGACTAGGACACATGAAACCTGCCTCTAAAACAACAGCCCCCCCCAACAAGAACAATAAAACAGCATTTACCCATCACCATCAAGGACCGTTGCCAAGAATGAGCAATTTTCTGAATTTCACTCTGTTCTAAGAATAACCCCCCACCCATACCCCCTCCATGACTGCCACCAAAGTCTTTAAGTAGTAAACTGGTAACAGTGTCTTCCAAAGACATGGTTTATCTTTCTCGATTGTGACTGGTGCCTTAAATTTATTTACACACTATCTGTGAGATCCCTTGTGTATAGCCAATGGAAAGCATACACCAGAAATTCCATGAGAAGGAAGAATGTGAGATTCTAGTTCCTTAGTGTGAGACATATTAGCTCCTAGGAGCATCTCTCTCCACAACTTTCTGGGCTTCCTCCAGCTGTCTTCAAAGTGTTGGCCAATGGGGTAGCTGAAAGTTAGAGTGATCAATTCTATTATACTTGACTTGGTGTGCATTGCTGTGTAGTTGGATTCTATAATATCTCTCTGGTTTTAGTAGTCCATACATAAAGAAGTTTGAAAGTTCCTGAACAATGTTCATGGTTGTCCATCATGTCCTGCTTAGAATACTGGAAAATGTGTGGAATGAAATAAAAATGTAGTATTCACAAGAATTATGACCAAGAGAGCTGTAAGTATTTATAAAAACAAATAAAAATAATTTTACAAATAAATAGTGAAGGTAAAAAGTGATATAGAAAATTAAACTTATTTTGTGTCACAAAATTATTGGTTGATAGTAGTTGAATATTGGGTTAGTTAAACAGTTCAGAGGCTTAAGGTACTCTGTGTTGTCCCGTAACCCCTACACATGCACCTTGCCACTCATCCCCCTACCCTACAAATAACAAACACGTTGCTAAAAAATAGTTGAATAATAATAACTATTGTTCAATTTATCTACAACAGAGACAATTACCAATGCCCAACAGAGATCATATGAAAATTTGAATAAAATGGAAATTTTAAACAAAATGTTCACTGACTGGAATAAACTGGAATTGTATTGTATTTTCACTTGTTATTTGTGTTGATACTGAGCAATGAAGTCAAATTTCCTGATGTTAACTTTCCTAATGATTGTGCAAATGATAATACAACAGTAATAATAGTCTTCTACTGTGTAAGAGTCTAATAAATTTGTGCATGGTAGCATGTGCCCAGGATCCCAGATGGTTGAAAGGCCAGGGTAGAAGTACCCCTGATTCTATGAGTTTGAGAACAGCTGGGACTACATAGAAAGGCCCTGTCTGTAAAAAATATAATTCAGTGATACACGTAATGAATTTTTAACATGTGGCACATAGTTTATGATGTATTTAACTCCATTTTTTTTTTAAAATGTAAGATGCAGCTTATTCATCCATCTATACTTGCAAACAGGCAAAGTTGACTGCCAGGTTTTATTTTTCATACCAACAAAGAAATGTAATCTTTGAACTGGTTTTCTATCGTAGATTCATGGAGGACATGAATTATGGATACACATGGTTTGCCCAGTATAGTCACGTCGTAACTAGATCTCGTTTCTCAGAAGCCCCAGTCACCAGCTTAGCAATGAGATACCCTCTTGCCGCCTTTAGCAGTGGGTGAGGAGGAAATGAAGGAGAAAATACACATCAAGAAAGACAGACCCTAATATGGACTTGAGTCAGAAGCAGTCAGAGTATAACTCTTTGCCAACTGGAAAGGCTTGTTCCGCTCTTGACTGGAGAATGTTCCATATGTCTCCAATTTTAAATAGAGCCACTCCCAACAGGAGCTCTCCCTCAGAGAAGCCTGGGAAAAAGCTGGGTGTCAGCATCTTTGCGGCACTTAAAATACACTCGCCTTGACAGGATCTTGAACACCTGCAGTTATTTCAAAGGAATTTTGATCCAACAATAATTTACACAATTCATCATCTAGAGGTGCCAAAAATTCTTTTTTTTTTTTAAAAAAAAAAATCTGGACTCTCGTTAGTAGAAGAAAAAAAAAAAGAAAATGAGCAATACAAAGAAGATGGTGGGTGGTAATATTTTTACATGGGACTTTTTACAGGAATCATTAAATTCTTAAGCTTTTCTTCCCTGCCTTTTATTTGTTTATTTTTTCATAGTTAAAGTGTTGCTGATTCATTTTTTAAATCACAGTGTGCTTACAGTTAGCATACACACAAAAGTGATTTTTTTTGGAGGGATTCTGGGTTTTGGTTTTATTCCCGCTCAAACGAGAACAAATCTTGGAATTTCACTTTAATAACATGGGTGTTTGAGGTTTTTTTTACTGTGGATGAAATCATCCTGAGATCTTAAATGATTGACATCAGAAGGAGTAAGGATTTGTGCTCTTTGCAAGCCCAGTCATAAACTCAATGTCTTCTGCCTAAATTAAGAGTTCAAGACACGCTGGAAGTGAAAATAGTAAGCTTGCTATAATTTCCTTTTTGAAAACAGAAGTGAGGGGCCAAAGATGGGGGAGAGGATGGCACAGTATTCTAGATACTGTGTGACTAGGTTTGATTTACGAGAAGCCCAGTGACCTTGCAATTCCTTTTTTTCTTTCTTCATTAAAATCAAGAACGAATGAATCAATATTTATATTTAATATTTACATCAGAAGATGACTATGAGGTGAAGGGGACGGGATTTAGTGTATAGAAATGCCTCCTAGTCATGACTATTACCACTTCCTTCTTTCTAAAACTGCTTCCCAGATGTCTTGGCAGTTAATGGGAATTGCCCATATTGTCATTATTATCTGCTATTCTTGAAGTAAACACATGTTAAAAGCAAAAGAATATTGATTCTCTTGAAAGGTACACGCACACATGCACGCACATGTGCACGTGCACACACACACACACACACACACACACACACCTGTTTTCTATGGTGATTGGTTGGCTCGTTCTCCATGAGAGCCATCCTCTATCTTTGGTATTCTTAGATAAATAGGGAAACCTTTACATTTTTCCAACTTTGCAGGCTTTTCTTACAGAAGAGAAGTCACACTTTACTAGAAGAGAATTTAAAAAAAGTAATCAGTGTGTCTTTCTTTCCAGGTTAAACACTTGAGTAGAGTTCCTTGTTCTTTGGTCCCCAAAGCCTGGCCTTTCATTGATTTTAATTAATCAATTAGGGTTCAGAGTGAGTGGTTAAAGGATATAGCACAGGCAAAAATAAAATCCCCATTTCCGCATCGTAACAACTTACCCTGGAAATTCTTGCCAGCACCATTTCATTTTGTTCTTCCAAACCTCAAACTTTGGCTTTACTGCTTGGAAAAATATGGCAGACACCATTTGCCCAAACATGTTCTGCACCTTTAGAGACCAAGTTATACCCACAGACATGGGCAAGAGAAAGCCTGATGGCCTAAGTCGATCTCCCTTCCACATGGGCAAGAAAAGTCAGGCGTATGTGGGGGTGTCCCTAGAGCAACAGTCAAATGGGATAGTTCTTCCCTCTTTCAATTCCTTTTCCTTTTTAAAGGCAGATTTATTGACCTACCAGAAAATAAAATTGAAGAATGTTGTGGTTTTTACTCAGGAGGTGAATTCAAACGCTTCTTGATGCTTAATTTTTATTTTATTTTATGATGGAAAAATAGACTTAGCAAAAATTCCGTCCAACTTTTCATATGGATACTGTTGAATCAATTGCTTCAATAGATGCTCAGCTTCCTGGCTTGAGAAAAAAAAATTCCTTGTCCATTCTGAAATGGTGCCCCATTTCAGAGTTTAAAGAGGGCCTTCTCGGTGGCTTGACATAAAGTAAAGACTGAACTCATAGCATGACTGAGATTATCTCCTTCCACCCCTGCTGTTCCTTTAGAGTGGCCCTTGGTTACAAACCTGGTATTATAGCTTTCTGAAATCCTTAACCCTTTCAAAGTAGTTATATTCTGCTTTGTCCCTTTCATTCTATGGTCCTCTGACCTGGTGATTTTTGTAAGCCAGTCACATACCCTACCTGGGCTTTCCTGGTGCAGTAGTTGATTATGCTTCAACTCTTACTGTGGGACCTTATGGTTGCGAGAGCATCTCTGATTTTCTGAGAAAAAAGAGTGGTGGTCCAGGGTGTGGGATCTATATGCTTTTTGAAATAGTCTATCCACTCTAATTAGTTCCCTTATCTGAAAGCAGGGGCAGAATAATCAAAACTACCTCAGAGAGTATGAAGAGAGTTCCAACGTATGTAAGATGCCCCAAACTGTGTATGGTATACATGCACAGGACCTCAGCAAATGTTAGCTATTAGTAATAATGATAGCTATTATTGACTGTCAACTTGAGAGGATCTAGAATCCCCTATGGTAAACCTCTAGGCATGTCTTATGAGACCTTTCTAGACTGGATATCATCATTCCACAGGCAATGGTCCCTGACTACATCATAACGAGAAAGCAAGCAAAGTACCACCTTATATTTCACTTCATCTTGTCATGGCAGCTGCCAGCCTTGCGACCAGCTGCCTCAAGCTCCCCTATTCAGCAACTTCCAGCCTGAGAGTCAAAATAAACCATTTCTTCCTTATTGTACTGGCTGGTTTTGTGTGTCAACTTGACACGGGCTGGAGTTATCACAGAGAAGGGAGCTTCAACTGGGGAAGTGCCTCCATGAGATCCAGCTGTGGGGCATTTTCTCAATTAGTGCCATCCCTTGGCTGGAAGTCTTGGGTTCTATAAGAGAGCGGGTTGAGTAAGCCAGGAGAAGCAAGCGAGCAAGGAACATCTCTCCATGGCCTCTGCATCAGATCCTGCTTCCTGACCTGCTTGAGTTCCAATCCTGACTTCCTTTGGTGATCAACAGCCATGTGGAAGTGTAAGTTCAATAAACCCTTTCCTCCCCAACTTGCTTCTTGGTCATGATGTTTGTGCAAGAATAGAAACCCTGACTAAGACACTTATGTTGCTGTATCAGTTACTATGTTATAGTAACAATACAAACAAGTTATACAGTGTCTGATAAACCATGGGAAAGGCTTAATTGTTCGGCATTTAAGTTATTCTGAGAATCTACCTATTATTGACACAAAACTAGTTGTATCAGTATATAATGTAGGATTAAGACAGGAGCTGTTTAAACTCCTTATCTGTATAGTAGATTCAGAAAATATGTTTCATATAAATTTAAGAGGCCACAGAATGACTTGGCCACACTGAAGAATTGGCCACACAAAAGGCTGTTGTTTTAAGTTATAAATAGATATTGGATGAAGGTCAACCCTAGGACTGTGAACCCAGTGGTATTCAGAGGCTCAAGGATATAGCCTATTGCTGCCCCATAGTGGCTGCCAACCTCACCATGCTCCTCTTCTTGTAGATGGCCAAAGAGTTTCCCTGAGAAGACTGTAAGGTTGTCACCAGCAAACCAAACACAATCTACTCTGTTTCTACCAGCAAAGATCAGTGACATCAATAGGCAAGAGGGGAAGAATCAAGAGCCCACGCAATAAGGAAAGAATGCCAATGCCACGAAGAACTTGAAAGTGTTGCTTGGGCGGATGCTATTGATCCAAATGCTAGGAGACTGGCCTTGGACTGCCCATAAGTCTTCGTGCATGAGTGTGCAGATTGAACTTGGCAAACCTCTTTCATTTTACCAATCATCTACCTACCTGTCCATCTGTCTATCTGTTTATCTGTCTATCCGTCTCTCCATTTATATATTCGTCCATCTCTTCATCTATCTTCTATCATCCAGAAGTGAATTAGTAAATCTTCTCATTTATTTTCAAGTAATACTATCCTACCCCTGCAGTTGTGCTTTAAAAATTACTAGCGATTAGCCAACACTTCAAGTCATTACAGTGAAAAAAAATCTTTATTCTTTATTTAGAAGAGACACATACTTCAGAAAGAAATTACATGATGGGTGACACTGCGGAGAAAAAAATCATAGGCTGGGAAGGTGGCTTAGAGGGGAACAGTGCTTGCTGTGTGGCCATTAGGACCTGAGTTCATATCTCTAGAAGCCATGCAGTAAGCCAGAAGTAGTCCTCCATACTCCTGCAACTCTAGTGCTAGGGCCAGGGAACAGAGACAGGAAGATCTCTCAGACTTTCAGGCCATCCACTTGCATCCAGGTTCAGTGAAAGAACTAGTCTCAGGGGATTAAAACTGATCATTATAGAGTAAATTAGATGACAGCCAATACCTCTGGCCTTCCTCTGTGTGTAAGTATACTCTACACATGTGTATACTATATACTCACTCACACACATACAAGCACACTCACACACACACACACGCACATGCTTGTACACCCCTCATTCTACCATAAATACCTGTCTCTCTTTTCAGCCTCCCTGAGCAATTCATCTATATCTTCAAACTTGCATCTTTTACTCAGCAAAGCAAACGTTCTATGGCTAGAGTCTCTGTTCTAGAAGGCAGTGTATGAACATCTGTTGTTTCTAGAGAGTGCACCTTACCATGAGTTTCCAACACATTCACTCTGCATGTGCAGATCTTGCTCTAATAGGAGTCTCAGGAGGCAGAAGTTTCTCAGGCTCATAATTTCAGATAGGTTTTGGCAACTGCTAGTTACTGGTTTCTTAAATACCACTGGCTCTGCTTCTCCCAGGCTTGTAAACTTGGATTTCATCATGCCCCCTATTCCTGCTCAATATGTTGTCAGATTGGGTCAATTTTGGCTTCGGAATACTACCCTCCTAACCCTGCTTTTTCTCACCATTATTCTGGGGCTGTCAGAACCTAAGCCCTATATTACGTGTCCCCTAAGGTTTTCCAACCTCCTCCCACCCTCATGCAGAACCCTGCATGCTGGTATAAAGATAGTTCTCACATTAGAGAGAACTCTCTGTCTGAATTTTAATTTTGCAGTTATTTCCTCATGGAATCTTCACCAATTGATCTTAATCTCATTCATCTAAAATTAGTGAAATAATTGTTTCTTGAAAGACTTATCATTACATAATTCTGACATTCTGTTTGGCATATATCATATCCCTTTCTTTCTGGAAGATGCACAGACATGAGAGTAGAATATGACTCTCAGGTTACAGGTAAAAAATAGTGCATTTTAGATTATAGGGAATTTATATAGGTAGCAAATAACAAAGACTAAAAGATGCTTTTCTTCCCCGATACTACATTGAGTGATGTCAGTGATAAGTCAGTTCTCTAAGAAGTCTTGCATTGGAATAAATTTCAAAGACATTAGAAACATGTATATGGTCTTGTTGGGCCTGTTGGCATATGTCTTTACTTTGAACACTCAGCAGGAGAAATTTTGCAGTGTGGTTGTGAGCTCAAGGCCAACATGGAATATATAAGGTTCCAGGCATCTAAAGAGTTTGTCTCATCTTAAATGCTTTGAATTGTATTTCACTGTGCTTAATGTATACTGTATCTGAAAGGTTTTTTCTTTTTAAGAAAAATTATACACGTAGATTTTGGCAAAAGACAGGAATGAATATTAATGTGATTTTTTTTTTTTTTTGAGAAGCTGCACTGTAGCGAATCTACCAAGTTCCCACTCAAGGGTAGAGTAGTAAACTCTTTATAATATTTCATTTACCTTTTGGTGACATATTTTAGGGATACATTTTTACTACAGTGTCATAAGAAGAAATCTTTTATTTACTGTATACTTACTTTGATACCTTTGTTTAATGGTTATTATTACAAATTTATTTATGAAACACACTCAAAAGTCATATGTGGTAGCAACTATCTCAGCCCAGTCTGATCACTTC
>JADRCC010547526.1:0-14452 GCA_019843855.1 Hylomyscus alleni
TTGGAGGGAAGGAAGGAAGGAAGGAAGGAAGGAAGGAAGGAAGGAAGGAAGGAAGGAAGGAAGGAAGAGGAGGGAGGAAGGGAGGGGAGAGAGGGAGGAAGGGAAGGAAGGAAGGAAGGAAGGAAGGAAGGAAGGAAGGAAGGAAGGAAGGAAGAAGGAGGGAGGAAGGAAGGAAGGAAGGAAGGAAGGAAGGAAGGAAGGAAGGAAGGACTACCAAAAGCACTATATTCATGAGATGGATGAGATTTTAAGAGAGTAAAGACATTTTCCTGAGGCCAGAAATGAAGCTGAAGTATGAATTCAAAGTGCCGATGTCATCAGCCATCCTGGGAGTCTTGAGGGCAAGAATGGATGCTGATCTGTGATTCGAAATTCAAAGAGAGGTATGCAGAGTCTGTGCATGCTGGGAAATCATAGTACAAACCTAAGTCCATAAAGACTGAACCTGCGAAGGAGCAGGGTAAGGAAAAGCTCCCCTGCGTGCACCAGCATGCTCGGCTGTCACCTCTCTGGGCACCAGGGCAAAAGGGCAGCAGTCTCCCCTGAGCTCAGGGCGGGCTGACAGATGAGGCCAGTTCCGATCATGGATATTTTTTAACTGATAGAACAGTTGTGCATGAGTACAGAATAGAGTGTGGTACTTTGATAGACACTATAGAATGATGGGATGATACGATTAGCATCTCCATCACCTCTAATGTTTATCGTTGCTCTGTTTCTTTTTCTTCCAGCTGTTTTGAAATGTCCAATAAGTTATTGTTGCAACTTGTCATCCTGCTGTGGTATGGAGCATTCAAATGCATTCCTTTTATAAACAGTTCTCTAGCCCCTACGCTCACAACAGTGTCCTCCTTTAGATATGTGTATGTTGATATAAGAAATTAGAATGACTTTTGAGTTAGTAATTATGGCATTAATACATATGGGCAGGTTCTTGCCTGATATCCCTCTCTAACCAGCTTCCTCCTGACTAATTCCATCTACTACTGCCACTTGTGAAAACCAGTTATACTAGGTTCTTAGCTAGATCTAACTAAAATACAGTTACTGTTTGGGCTGGAGAGATGGCCCACTGGTTAGAGCATTGGCTTCTCTGTGAGAAGACCTGTCTTTGAGTCTGAGCACCCACTGCACAGCTCATAAGGGGATCCAACGCTCTGTTCCAGCCTCCTTGGAGTAGGCACACACACGGGACAGAGACATACATGCAAGGAAACCACTCAAACACATAAAATAAAAGTGTCACCCAGAATGCTTGGGACTAAAAACAGGTACCAGTCCTACAAAGATTACATCTCAGTGAGGCCCAACACAATTGTAGATACTAAAATGTTATCTTGAGCTTTCCTAGTGGACTGGTTTAGATATGACAATTTCAAATGTCTCATTCTAGAAATCTGAGCTTTAAAATAAGAAGACTGAGAGTTTACAAGTGAGAAAATAGATATCTTACATTCGGAGGTGATTAAACTGCCAAAATACCATTTTATTAAATTTAAAAAATTTAATATTAATTTTTAACTTACTAAATTTATAAAAACTAATACATTTATTAAATCAAGAAATTGATAAACTTCTTTCTGCTAGCATTTTAAGAACATAAATTTAAAAGATTTTTTTTCTTTTTTTTTTTTAGTTAAAAGGCTATCCTATATGTATAGATGTTTTAATGTAGTTTCTGGGCTTCATTCCATAATAAATGTACAATGTGCATCTATTCTGTCAATGTTGAGCCACTCTTTTTTGCGAATGGAAAAATAAAATGACCACTTAGCATAAATTCATTGCTAACAGAAGGTAATACCTGCTGTTATGTTAGGAGATTAGATAATTTAATATATAATTTGCTATATATGCATATTATAAAGTTATTAAGATAAAGCAAGCATTGTCCCCAAAAAGCTAACGTTTGACTTAGTCTCTGTGTTCATCCAATTGTCAGACTCAGTATACTTGCAACATCTGTTCCCGTATTGCGTGTGACACTGAACTGCAGGAATAAGTCTCTGAGAGATACAGTGTAATAGCATGTCTTTAAAAAATTGTTCATTTTGGTTTTCAGATCTTTTTTAAATAAATACACGAACATCCTGGGATCCAGTCTCATCAGTGTGAGCAGCGAGGCTCCTAGGCATCCTGGGGCATAGGACAGCCTCTCTTCCTCCTCTCTCAGTCCTCCAGGGAGTAGGAACTACTTACAAGTAGTTAGGTATGCAGGCTGCCTCCTGCATCCAAAGCTACAATTACAGACTTAAGAGGTGGCAATGTTTGATTCGACACATTTTCCTCTCCTTGTCTTGCTAAGCTCACGGTCCAGGATTACTTCTTATGTTAGCCAGCTCTTGCTAAAATGTATAAAGGGCTGTTGTTTTGTTGTTGTTGTTGTTAAAGATTTATTATTTATCGTGTATACAGGTATGCCTGCAGGCGAGAAGAGGGCACTAGATCTCATTATAGATGGTTGTGAGCCACCATGTGGTTGCTGGGAATTGAACTCAGGACCTCTGGAAGAACAGCCACTGCTCTTAACCTGGGAGCCATCTCTCCAGCGCATAAAGGGGTTTTTAAAAAGAGCTAAGCAATAATAACTTCTATCTAAAATACATAACAGACAAAACACTATAGTTTAAAATGTGACAAGTTACCTTTATGCCATCAATGTATTAACATTCAAGACTTTTTTTAAAAGTTCATATGCAACTTATGTTGCAACTTATATGCAACTTATGTTGCTTTGTCTCATAATAGAACAGATTTTTGTGTGGCAAATATATTTTTTTTTTCCTAGAGATTTTTCTAAAACAGTAAGAGAGTGGTTGAAACAAAGCTAGAAGCTTAAACTTTTTTTTTAAGATTATAAAAGATAAAATCAGAACACAGTGGGGTGCCTCAGCAGGTAAAGTGCTTGTCACCTAGTCCGACAGCTTGAGTTTTGTTTGAGACTCACATGATAGAGGACTAGAAAGTGCATCTTGCAAGTTGTCCTCTGACCTCCACATGTGCACTGTTGCTTGCCGGCATGCCTACGCTCCAACACAAGCACACACAAAATAATGTAAAAATCAAGTAAACTTAAAAGATAAAAATTTGAAGATTATATGCACATTCACTGTAACTAAAAGTTATTAATAATTCCCAAGGTCAAAATTAAATATACTAATATAAAAAAAATTGAAGCCTAGCTTTCTATTTACAATAATAAAGCTTTACAGTAACATATACTGGCACTGAGAACAAAGGGTTTATATTCTATTTGTTTGCCAAATAGGACATTTAAAGCCTACCAATTGGAGTTTATCCCAGCGTCTCCA
Organism: Hylomyscus alleni; assembly: GCA_019843855.1. Taxonomy (NCBI): domain Eukaryota; kingdom Metazoa; phylum Chordata; class Mammalia; order Rodentia; family Muridae; genus Hylomyscus; species Hylomyscus alleni. The sequence continues at coordinate 3,312 of JADRCC010547526.1, forward strand.
ACACAAAGACATAAATGTGTCTGAGCTCTGGTTCATATGTTTTCCCCAATGGATTAAAGTTTTCTCTTGCCAGGAAACCATCCTCTTACCAGTAGGAAAAGCTCATTAAAAACAATTATTCCTTCTTGTGGCATTCCTGATGAATTTCATTATAATCATAAAACTCATTTTACTGGACAAATATTTAGGTCCATTTGTAAAATTTGTATTGTGTTTCCTTAGCCAGAGACATTCCCATTATTTCTAAATCTGAGATTGGCCCCTGTTGAAAAACATCTGTTATCTTTTCATAAAACAATTACTGGATAGCCTATAAAATGGACAAATGACTACATGATCCATCAACCATTAAAGGGAGATGTTACAAATTATTATAAAGGACTCTTTTAAACAATAGCCACAACCTCAGAACTAGTTACAGGGTCTCTACAATGAACTCCTGGGAGATGAATAACTAAATAAACAACAGCTAAAACCAACTGAATTTATCATTGGGGAAAAAAGGCAATACATTAAAGATGTGCTTCAGCTTGGAAGAAACAGGACTTGGCCAAGAACTGCTAACCACTGCTGGGTCATAAGGCACAGGATTCAAAGCCCTAAATTCCTATTTCTCGTCTCAAATCTGTGACAACTTTCTCTAGAAACACATTCTGTGGAGTTCAGATAAACTGCACAATACCCATCTTCAATGTCTTAGTCAGGGTTTCTATTCCTGCATAAACATCATGACCAAGAAGCAAGTTCGAGAGGAAAGGGTTTATTGAGCTTACACTTTCCACATTACTGTTGATCGCCAAAGGAAGTCAGGACTGGAACTCAAGCAGGTCAGGAAGCAGGAGCTGATGCAGAGGCCATGGAGAGATGTTACTTACTGGCTTGCTTCCCCTGGCTTGCTCAGCCTGTTTTCTTACAGAACCCAAGACTACCAGCCCAGGGACAGCACCACCCACAAAAGGCCTTCACCCCCTTGATCACTAATTGAGAAAATGCCTTACAGCTGGATCTCATGAAGGCATTTCCTCAGTTGAAGCTCCTTTCTCCGTGATAACTCCAGCTTGTGTCAAGTTGACACAAAACCAGCCAGTTCATTCAACTACACCAGCAATAGGGTTGTGCTATTTATTGTCACCTGTGTGTAATCTAACATACTTGTGACTCTCAAAATCTTAAAAATCCATTCTAAACAGACCACTAGCTTTCACTAACCCAAATGCTAAGAATGTAACCCAACTACATCTGAATCTTGTAACTGGGTTTTCTCAGTTTGCTGTAACTTGCCCAGGCTCCCCAGCAACAAATTTGACAGACACCTCCATTTATCACTGTCTTGATCCAGTAATTAATTAAGCCTTATAGTACCACTTCCACCATGGGCATGTCCTTTGGGGCAACTTCAGTGCATGTTTCTGGGCTATGGACACTAAGATTTGCCTCAAGAATAAACTATCATTCCCTTTGTGATAAGAACTATGCTTTTGGGTCCACAATATGAATAGCCAGTTTTCCTGGCAACCACTTATTTGAAAAAAAAAACAAACTGTTTATGTGTGTTCTTGAGGACAATCTTAAGGCTTTATGGTAAACATCATTAAAACTGCAAACATGTATATTGATTTCTGGGTTCTGAACCCCATTCTGTTGGTATATGCGTCTGTTTTATACTCGTGTGACACCTTTATTCCTACCATAGCTTTGTAGTATACTTTAAATCAAGTAATGTAATGTCTGCAGTTGTGGTTTTTTGGTTTGGGGGATTGTTTTGTTTTGTTTTGTTTTACTAAGCATTGTTAAATTTAGATTAATTTAAATCCTCTATGGCTCTGCACAAATTTCAGAATTTTTTCTATTTGTAAAAATAGTATTATGGGTGTTTTAATAGAGATGTTTTGGGTTCTATAAATTATTTTAGATGACATGGCCATCCAAATAATAGTAATTCTCCTGATTTGTTAACATTTTTAAACATCAGCCTCAACTTCTTTCATTGTTGTTTCATAGTTTTCCTTTACACCCCATTCACCTCCTTGGTTAGAGGTCTAGGTACTTGAACTTTTTGTGGCTACTACGAATTGAAACTCCTGTTCATGAAATGCCTTGTTGGGTTTTGTTTGTTTGTTTGTTTTTGTTTTCGTTTTCAGTTTCTTATTAACATAGACAAGTGCTACCGATTGCAGGGCCAGCTCAGCGGTAGAACACTGGCAGATACCAAACCTTGGATTCCATAACAACCCTGGGAGAGGGAGGGAATAGGGGAAGCTGGCTGCCCTGGAGACTGCTGGCTTTCTCATGAGCTCTGGTTAGCCTGACAGACTTAACTCTTCTATATAGACCTGGCAAATACCAGCCTATTTTCCATTTCTGTCCCACTGAGAAAGAAAGCATGAATATTTGTTAATAATGTGTCTTATCCTGCCACATGTGTAAATACATAGTCATACTATATACATTACATATTATATTATATATTATATTTGTATTATGTATTATACATTATAGTATATGGTGTACAGTATTTGCTACATAGGATTTAGTATTTTATATATTACATATTATATTACATATTATATATTTACATATATATTGTACATTACACAAATATTGTATATGATATTATTTTATAAAAGTAAGTAAGTCATCAACATTTTCCAGTTCACTCCTCCAGAGTCTTTATCTTGTGAGTTTGAATCTCTGCAATGAGGTCATAGTTTTGTTTCTCAGGGACAAATAGAAGCTACTGGTTTTGCTGGCATCTTGCTTTTCATATTTTCTCAGTTTGATCTTTTGTACAACACAGGGTGTCTCCTTTATCCACTGTTGTCCACCAAGAACTCAGGTCATGTAATTCCTCTGCCTGGATGGGTCACTGTCTTGAGGAAGCCAGTAACTAAGGAGATGTATATGAGTCAGGCTCACAATTATCACATTTTTTTTTCAAATTCAGAATCTGGGCTTTTAAGGAGCTATGTATAGATCATGAAGGTAGATGAGGGGAGTTTATGACCACAGGTACATGAAAAGTTCTATATCCCCCAGCTATTTCAACAGAAGCCACAGAACCAGGGTAGAGGCTGGATCTGATTTTGGGTAAGGCCCATAGGGTGTCTGAAACTCCACTGCAAAATTTGCAGAACAAAGCAAGAGGCCTGAAATCATACAGGATGATATCATACCCTCTGAGTAAGACTTGAGATAAGAGCCTCTGGTCCTAAATGCCATTCCCATAGAGGGAAATGACACCTCTACTACAACTTAGTCCTCTCCTGACATTGCAAATACAACCACTGTAAGAAAGAGTGGGTTTTTTAATTTTAAAAACAAAAGCAAAACAAACAAACAACACAAAAGAAAGAAAAACTCAAGCAACAAACTAACTCCAGATGCTCAAGTCCCAGGACAGAAATAAAAACAACATGAAAAAAACAAGACAACATGACTTCCTTGAAGATAATTAGTCTCATAGTAACAGCTCCTAATGAGAGTGATTTGGAAGAACTCCCAGACAAAGAATTTGAATGAATAGTTATAACTAATTTCAAATAAATCAAAGAAGGCATGAATGCATTCCAAGAAAACAAAACCAAAGAGCAGAATGAAATAAAGAAATCAACCCAAGAAATGAAAATAAAATTCAGTAAAGAGAATTGCTGTAGAAAAATGGAAACTACCCTAGAAATTAAAAACTTCAATTAAAAACACTGGTAAATCTCACCAACAAATCTGATCATGTGGAAAACAGTATCAAGGCTATAAGTCAAAGGAGAAAAATTGGATTACATGGTAAATACCAGTGATAATCTTAAAACATACATGAACAAAACACAGAACCTCTCTGAGACAGCATGAAAAGACCAAGTCTTTAAACCATATAAGCATAGAAGAAAGAGAAGAATACTTCACCAAAGGCACAGAAAACATTTTCAATAAAATCATAGAAGGAATTTCTCAACTCTGAAGAGATGCTAAGGCAAGCACAAGAAGCCTGCAGAACACCAAATACACAAGACAAGAAAAAACAAACAAACAAACAAACAAACAAAAACCCTCTGCATAAAATATGTCCTAGTTAATGTTCTGTTGCTGTGAGGAGACATCATGACCAAATTCTGAAAGATCACAACTGTGAATACAGACTATAATATCCAGCAAAACTATTATAATAAAGGAAAGGAGAAATATAAACTTTCAGTGACAAGAGAGATTAATGACCACCAAGCCAGGATACTAGCAAAAAAAATAAATATTTTGTTCTGAAGAAAAGGGTATATTTGCCAAAGATATCACAGGAATAAATAAGCAGTAGCAATAAAATTAGTTATGAGTTCTAAAAAAGAAGCAAACAAATAACAACAAAATACTCCACAAAATCAACAAAATGCCAAGACTCCAAACATACCTACCAATAACTCCAAATACTAATGGTCTCAATTCTTCAGGAAAAAGACACAGACTAGCAGACTGGGTGAGAAAACAAGATCTGTCTTTTTTGCTGCCACCAAAGTACGTACCTTACCAAGAAAGACAGACACTATGTCAAGGAAAGGGGGTGAAAAAAAAGCAAACCAAACAAACTAAACTCAGAAATAAGCACATATTTATTCTAATATCTAAACAAATAGACTTCAAACAAATAATAGAAGAGAGAAGAAACTTATTTCATATTCATAAATGGAACAATCTATTAAGAGGAGATTACAACTCTAAACATATATATACCAAACACAGATATAAAAAAATTTCATGAAATAAGTGCTACTGAATGGAAGCCCCAGATTAACTACAACACAGTGATGGTGGGTGACAAATATCTCACTTTTAAAAAAACTAAACAGAGAAATAATGGAGTTGAATGGCATCATAAATCAAATAAAACCTGACAAACAACTACAGACTATTTCAGCCAAACACTAAAGAATATTCATTTTCTCCATAGAACTTTCTTCAAAACCAGTCACATACTAGGAGACTAAGCAAGACTCAACAAATGCAGGAAAATTGAAATAACATGTATTCTACCTGGCCACAATAGACTAAAGATACCAAAGATGAATATCAACAGCAGAAGCTACAAAAGTTACACAAACTAGAAAGGAGTAAGCAACGCAATATTAAGTGATTGTATATGTCACATGAAGACATCAAATGGAAATTTAAAATTTTCTCAAACCAAAATCTACAAGACACAGTGAAGAAAGTCATAAAAGGTATATTTGTAACAGTAATTGCCAACATCAAAAAATTTTAAGAAATTTCTAATTAAGGAAAGAAGTATATGTATTAAAACCTAGGAAAAACAAGAACATCTCAAACCCAAAAACAATAGATGAAAAGAAATAATCAAAACTATGGCAAAATTAATAAAACAAGAATGAAAAGGTACAAATGAATAAAATGAAGTTAGTTGGTTCTTTTTAAAAAGATAAACAAAATTAACAAATTCCAAGTCAAATTAACCAAGAGGAAAAAGAAGACCCAAATTAATGAAATTTAAGTTGCAAGTGAAGATGTTGCAATGAATTCTTTGAATTCAAGGAATCATGCGAACATAGCTTACAAACCTATACTCAACTAAATGGAAAAACTTAAGTGGAATGGATGAATTTCTAGATCTATATGATATACTAAAATTAAGATAAAATAAAAAATTTAAACAAACCTCTAATGAGTAATAATATTGAAGCAGTAATAAAAAGTCTCCTAACTAAAATGAAAACCCAGAGTCAGACAGAGTCACTGGAGACTTCAACTAGAACTTGTAAGAAAAACTACTCAAATTATTCGATAAAATAGAAAAGAAAGCTTCCAAACTCTTTCATGAAGCTATTATTACTCTAATATCAAAACTGGATAAAGACCCAACAAATAAAAGAGTCAAAGGCCAATTTTGTTGGTGAAATAGATGCAAAATTTCTCAATAAAATACTTACAAATTTTATTCCAAATCACATAAAAAAGATCATCCACCATGATCAAACTGACCTCATCCCAGAGATACGAGGATATATCAACATGATGGAAGTCTGTAAATATAATATACCACATAAGTAGTATCAAAGACAGGAGCCACACAATCATCTTATTAGAGGCAGAAAAGTCCTTCAACGAAACCCAACATCCCTTGAGAATGTAGAGATCCAGGAAGGATACCTGTATTAGTCAGAATTCTCTAAGGAAACAGAATCAATGGATGAATATATATGAATCTATTGTCACTTTATATTAAAACAACAACAGCTGAATCACACCCGAGAGGCTGAGAACGACATACTTGCTCAGTCCAAAAGACTGGATAGCTCAGCAGTCCTAATCTAGCCCTAAAAAAGTGTGTGTGTGTGTGTGTGTGTGTGTGTGTGTGTGTGTGTGTGTGTCTGAAGAGCTAATGGTCCTTAGGCCATGAGAGAAGCTTAGATACACTGGCCCTTGTATCAGTGAAGAAATCAGTAGCAGCAATGAGCTAAATCAACTCAGAAGGAATAGCCCAGAAAGTAAAAAACAAATAGTCTTTCTGCTGCCATTGCCTCTGAGTCTGGGTATCTACCCTCAGCAGAACAGCAATCAGAAAAGTTATTCAGTTGAGATTCCCTATTCAAGGGATGCTAATTTGTAGCAAGTTGACATTAAAACCAACCACAATAGAATCTCAACATAATAAAAGCAGTATACAATTGCACAGCCAACATCAAGATTAAATGAAGAAAAACCTCAAAGAATTTCCACTAGGAAGGGTGGCAACACTCCCCACTCCTGTTCAGTGCAGTGATTGAAGTCTGAGCTAGTGAAACAGCAAGAGGAATGGGAAAGGAAGAAGTCAAAGTCTCTTTATTAGCAGATAATATGATTCCATACATAAAAGTCCCTGAAGACCTCACCAGAAGTCTACAGCTGATAAACACATTCAGCAAAGTAGAAACACTTTTAAAATTCAGCATCTTTAACCATCAGAGAAATGCAAATTAAAACTGCTTTGAGATTATTCGTCCCCCAGATTAGAATGACTGAGACCAAAAGACAAAAAATGACAACAAATGCTAACATGGACATGCAGAAAGGAGGTATTTATCCGTTGTTGGTAAGAACGCATCCTGGTGTAGACACTATGGAAATCAATGTAGATGTTCCTCAAAGAGCTATAAATAGACTTGTCATGTGGTCTTCCTATACACCTTCTGAACATGTAACCAAAGGACGCATGCACCCTACCACAGAGATTCTAGCTCATCCGTGCTCATTGCTGCCCTCTGCACAATCACTGAAATACAGAAACAGCCTAGATGTCCATCATCAAATAATGACTGGATATCAAAAAATGTGGCACATACACACAATGGACTATTACTCAGGTGTAAAGAAAAGTGAAACTGTGTAATTACTAGGTAAATTGATGAAGCCAAGATAATCATCCTGAGTGAGGTAACCCAGCCCCAGAAAAACAAACTCTCCACATTCTCTCTAATATGTGGATGCCAGCTTTGAATCGTTAGATGCATTTGTTTAGACTGGAATAACCCGCACAAGGCAGGAAACCAGTCAGGGAATAAGGGGGTTTCAGGCAGAAGGAATAGAATGCAGATAATATGAAGGGAAAACAGAGCCAAGAAAGTTAAGTAGAGTGGTCCATGAGAGCAAAGGGTGATGAAGGGAGTATGAAGAAGGATAACTAACACTAAAGAACTTTGAAGACTCATATGGAAGCCTATTAGTTTAGACACTCCAAAAATGTATACATATACACATAAAAAGTTTAAATACAATAAGGGGGTAATGCCTCTCCCAAACACCATGAGGTATCAGTGCTGGGGTGAACACTTTTTGAGTCACTAATTAGTAATACATCATAAATCTCTAAATATTACAGGTCATGGCCATTGCTCTCAGTTACCCTCCAGAATTTGCCTATAAGATCCTATTGTTAGGGGCTGGAAAGAAGGTTTCAACAGTTAAAGAGTGTTGGCTGCTCTTCCAGAAAACATAGGCCCCATTTCCAGTACCCACGTGGCAGTTCACAACTGTCTGGAACTTCAGTCCCAGGGAATCCCATGCCTTCTTCCCGCCTCCACAAGCACCAGGCACTCACGTGGTACACGGGTAGATATGCGGGCAAAACATCCATATAGATAAAATTAAAATTACAGCAAAAGAACATATTTCTGAAGTTACTACATACTCGAATCCTAGACCACAGAACAATCAGGCTGATGGTGACCTGGAAGCCTCACCTCTTTCACAGTTTTCATGGGGGCTGCAAGGTACTATTGCAGCCCACTACTGGGGGGTGCGGGGTAAAGTAACCAAGAGTCTTAGCCAGCTGTGAATCCTGAATCACAACACTAAATGGCTCGGCAAGACATGCCCAACTGTGCAATAGGGATATGCACATTATCGGGATAATCGAATAATGTCTGATTGAATTTAAGGCCCACTCCTCAAGATGAAAACCACGCCTGGCACCATTAACTGGGCCAAGCACCAGTGGCTAGATAGGTGATGGGCCCTAGAAGACAACTTACTACTATAATACTGCTAAGTGGACATAGTAGTAAACTTTTCCCTGAGTACTTACCTTTGTGTCCATAGATTAGTGCATCTCTAAAGCCTCATCAGGGAAGCTTCTATCTGTAGTAGATATTAACTAACACAGACACCCACACGTGGTCAACTGTGCAGAGAATAAGAGACTGCCAAGGGCTCACCCTGAAATGGGGTATCTAGAGCGTATCCTTTCTCCGCAAAGATCGGGGATCGTTTAGGCAAAGATGCAGGAAAGATTGTAGGAGGCAGAGGTAATAGAAGCCTGCAGCAAACCCTTGTGCTCTGTACAGGGTGGGGCAGTTGCACCCACAGTAGCTGTGGCTATACACACTAGATCACGTCAGAAAGTATCCCAGCACGGTTGGGTGTGGGGGACCATGAAGTCTTCCTCATACCACCCTTGAGGAGCTATTGGCAACTGACAGCTATCTGAGGAGAGAGGGTCTGTTTTCTTTAGGGATGTGATTCCCAAGAGGCCACCCATGCTGCAGATTGTCCTTCACCCCATGGTGCAGTAGATTGTCCTACACCCCTGGTCATCACTGAGTGGTCTTAAAAACAAAACACATGAAACTGGGAGGAAATGGTAGGGGTGGACAGGGGAGGAATTTGAAGAGAGGGAACTGAGGATAGATTTAATCAAAACACACGAATGTATGAAATTCTGAAACAACAACAAAAAAAGACATTAAATTGGGAAGAGGCATATTGGAAGGGAAAGGGTGGAAGTTGGAGGGGGGCAAATTGTGGGTAGATATCCTCATATTTCATTGTTTGGATGTATGACATTCTTAGAAATAAAAGTTAAATTTTGGAAAAAAACATGTTCAATACTTGCCTTAGTCAGGGTCATGATTGCCATGATGAAACACCCCAACCAAAGACAGGTTTGGGAGGAAAAGTTGTATTGGCTTACACATCCATGCTGTAGTCTATCATTAAAAGAAGCCAAGACAGACCCTCAAAAAAAGCAGGTGTCTGGAGGCAGGAGCTGATATAGAGGTCACAGAGAGATGCTGCTTACTGACTTGCTCCTCATGGCTCGCTATGCTTGCTTTCTTATAGAGCCCAGGACCACCAGCCTAGGGATGGTACCACCCAAATGGGGCTGGGCCTTCTCCCTTGAGTCACTAATATGAGAAAATGCCTCCGTAAAACTGGGCTGTAGGCAAGCCTGTCAAGCATTTTCTTACCGTTCTGTCCTCTCAGATGACTTTAGCTTTTGTCAAGTTGACAAAAAAAAAAAAAAATTATCCAGCACAACTGACGCCATGTTAACTTGACACACAAACTCATCACTGTTAAACCGCCATCTTTGCTTTCTCTTTTGTCCCTAAGATCTCACATTAAAAACATAAATAACTTCAAAAGTACCACAGTCTTTACAGGTTCAAATGCATTAAAAACTCAATCCCTTTAAAACATGCCATTGCTTTAAAACTCCAACATCACTTTTAAAAGTTCAAAATCTCTCAACTGTGGGCTCCTGTAAAAATCAAAGTTAAATTCATCCAGACTTCAAGAGGGAAGGACCAGGGCACAGTCACCATCAGATTCAAACAAAACCCAACTTTCCAAATAGTAGTAATAACACAATATCTATTGTCTGGGACCCACTCGCCATCTTGTGTGTTCCTCTAAAGGGCCTGGGTCATTTCTCTAACTCCATCATTTGCAGCACACACAGCTTGTTTTATGAGCTCAGGCATGCTCCACTCCACTGCTGCTGCTGTTCTTGGTGGCCATCCAACAATACTGGCATCTCCAAAACGCTGGGCTCTTCTGCTGCAGCTGGTATTTACTTTCACGACGAGCCTCTCCTAGGATCTCTTCGTGGTGCCAAGCCTCAACCTCTCTGCATGACCCCTTCAGTCCTGAGCCTTTGACTGCCGCTGAAGCTGCCCTTTCACCGATAGTCTCTCCTGCCAAGCTTCGGCTGCTATCCATGAACCCTCTTTGCCTTCAAAATCAGCCCCACCTGAGTGACTCTTACACAGTCAAGTTTGGCTGCTAACACAGGGGACAGCCTTGACCACTTCTGTGTGATGACTCTTTGGAAACACTCCCAGAAGATGTCACCTCAAGGCTGCTGTCCTCGTCCTGATCACAGCTAATTTCTCAGCTCCACCTAACCAGCATCAATTGTCCCAGCAATGCAAAGCCTTCACCTCAGTGGTCCCAGTCTCTTGCTAATCGTAGCTGACTCAAAACCAGGGCACAGTCACAATCAGATTTTTTAAAAGGGAAACTATCATACATTGTTGGGTTTTTCTAGCCCAAAGCTCCAAAGTCCTTTCACAATAATCTCCAAAACAATGCAATATTTTACTCCATACCAACGTGTCTTAGTTAGAGTAATTATTGCTGTGATGAAACTCCACAACCAAAAGCAAGTTTGGGAGGAAAGGGTTTGTTTGATTTACACTTCCCTCATCACAGTTCATCATTAAAGGAAGTCCAAGACAGATCCCCAAACAGGACGGAGACCTGGAGGCAGGCGCTGATACAAAGGTCACAGAGGGGTGCTGCTAACTTGCTTGCTCCTCATGGCTTGCTCAGCTTGCTTTCTTGTAGAACCCAGGACCACCAATCCAGGAATGCTACTACCCACA
>JADRCC010547538.1:0-14967 GCA_019843855.1 Hylomyscus alleni
GATGTCATAGTCAGCCCGAAAGCACACATACAAGTTAACATTATACAGATCAAGTGGGTTATATTTGGGAATAACAAAAATCAATGAAAAAAGGTGTCATGAATTCAAAAGAATGCAAGGAGGTGAATATGGGAGAACTTGGATGGGAAAAAGGAGGGGAAATGATGTGATTATATTGTAATCTGTAAAATAAAAGAAAAATAATGCAAACTATGGACCTAATTCAAAGCTCCTCAATCTTCTTGGTGATGCACATCCACATAAACTTTTGTATATGTGGTTAGTTCTGTCAGTGGTCCTCATAAGAATTTAAAGCTAAAAAATAAAAGGAATTCAAAAGTAAAACAGTATACCTGTTCCATATTAAGAAATTGAAAGTACTCTGGACTACTGAATGCATAAATATGCAGGGCACTATTCTGGAAGTGTGTTGAAACAGTGGTAGGCTTAAGCAGGAATAGGCAGGGGTCTTCATTTTATTATCCTACAGTGGCAAGGCTTGATTCACTTTTCTATAACATATTGTTTATGTGTGAGTACTTATCTTCTCTGATTGATTGTTCTCACTAAAATTTTCCAGTGAATTCTTGAAGAATTTTTCTCTTTCCAATTCTTTCCCATTAGATCAATTGTCAGATCAATATCCTGATAGACACAACCATCTTGCTCTGTTTCTAGGTAGACTCCATATTTGATACTTTTAATTCAGTTTAGATCCAGAGGGTCCACTACCACCCTATGTCCAAAATCTCTCTTGTATGGTTTGACAGTTGATTAGTTTTATTACACTGTTTGCTCACCACTGCCACTGGCACACTCATTTTTATAAATGTAGACTCTATTCTAACTTCTGTTTCATTGCCAGACTGATTTTTCTCATCTTTAAGATACAGTATAATTATGATATTATTTAATAACTAATTAGTAGAGGCAATGTACTTCCATATGCTGAAATACATATATATAAAAGGACAGTATTGATTCGGATCCCAGAATCATTGGACTTGCTGGGATTAGCTAGGACAATCTATTCAATATTTCTAACTATGAGCTTTTTATCTAAGGAAAAAAAACACTAAAAAGTAACCAACTACTTGGCATGTGCTATGTATTAAAAGTCTCACATAGTGCCTAGCAGATAAGATGTTTGCAATAAGTTATCCTTGATTTATACTTGCAAAATTGCTTGAAGACTTAATATGGTATAAATGCACTAATTTCCTTCCTCATGAATTACTTGAACACAACATCTCTGTCTTGTATTTATGCTATGAACATTCCATTAGTTAGTGACAGGTTTTTGGTTACCTTATTCATACTAACTAAAGAATCAGTATTCATAAGAAAATTTTTGTTAATGAATATATTTAGTAGATGGAATGATGTATTGCTGAACAAATAATTACCTGAGAAATAATGACCTTAGGAATTTCACCAGAAAGAGCATCATTTTAAACTGCATGTTAACAAGCCCTTAGAATACAAATTGTCACCTTCATAGGATGAGATTATATATACCAAGTGTGAAATCCTCTTAATAAGAGACGATATACTCTGTGTGAATGAATGTTTATACACATAGTATCCTGAAGAGCTAAATTATGATGAAACAAACATCACTTACAAACTCTAAGGTTGTTGCCCAACAATGGTATGATTGAAATAAATGACTTATATTTGGGAACTTGAAATATTCCTGAGATTTGTACTGGCTATATTATGGAAACAAGAAATTTGACAATATTGAGGTGAAGATTATCTTATATATACACTAAATGTTATCCTTTAATTTTGTTGGATATATATCAAAAACTGCCATATTCATGAATAGTCTTAGCAGTTTAAATTGGTTCCAGTTCCTCAAATGGAAGAAGTATGTTATAGCAGCATATTTCTATTCAAAATAATTTGATCCAAACAACTTAATATATTAACAGTTTTTTCTTTTATCATTTTCAACAATTTTGTATAAGTAGTTTTAGAGAATTATAGTATCTGGTGGAAATAAATTGTCCAAGGGGGAAGATACTTGTTTCACAACATTATAAAATCATCCTTTGTTCATGGTTCTTTTAATCACATTAATTACTTCCTTATTTCTCAGACTATAAATGAAGGGGTTTAATAAAGGAATTACCAGAGTATAAAAAATAGCAACAGGTATGTCTTCATCTCCTTCACTGATTGAACTTGGTCGAATATATGTGTAGAGAAGAGACCCATAGAATATTGACACAGACAGAAAGTGGGATGCACAAGTAGATAGGGCTTTGCTTCTTCCCTCTGTGGACTTCATTGTGAATATAGTATAAAGGATGCAGAAATATGATATCAGAACTATAATAATGGAAAAGGTTTGAACTGAACCAGAAAAGATGAGTATCATCAGTTCATTGATATAAGGGTCAACACATGAGAGCCTATATAGTGGAAGGACATCACAAAAGAAGTGCTTGATTACATGAGACCTGCAGAAAGTTAACCTGAACAAGAACCCTATGTGAATCATGGAATGTAAGTTTCCTGCTATGTAGGCTCCCATGGTCATTTGAAGGCAGAGCTTCTTGGACATCATACTGTGGTACTGCAGAGGGTTACATATGGCCACATAGCGGTCATAGGCCATTGCTGCCAGAAGAAAGCAGTCTGCAGTTTCAGCAAGACAGAGAAAATAGAACTGTGCCATGCATTCATAGAGAGAAATCCTTCTGTCCACAGAAAAGAAGTTCTCTAGCATCTTGGGAGTGATGGCACAGGAGCAACAGGAGTCCATGAGAGCCAGGTTGCCCAAAAAGATGTACATGGGTGTGTGGAGGCGAGGCTCCATATAGATCAAGGCCACCAGCCCAAGATTCCCCACCATGGTGACCAGATAGATGGCAGAGAACACCAGGAACAGTACTGTCTTCAGGTCTGGGTAATCTGAGAAGCCTATGAGGATGAACTCTGTTGTCAAGGAGTAGTTGTCCTCAGTCATCTTCAGCTTCTTTGTTGAAACTGTGACATGACCATTTCCACATTTAATAAATAATATAATAGCATAATAATAATAATGGCAGTGATAATTTTGTGTAGCCAAATAATTTATTCTTCAAACACCACCCACTGTTTCTGTAATGTTTTCTGTACTTTCTTTTTTTCTTTATAGAATCAACATTTTTGAAATTCAGAGGAATATTTTAATAATTCTGGGGTGTATTTAAAGTGTAAAAGGAATATTATTCTGTATGTATATAAAGATATCATATGAATTTAGTATACTCAAATTTATTTTATTGTCCTCAAATATTTCTAGCGCTAATTTTTTTTTGGTTTCTTAAATACATAAAAATACTTTTATACACATAAATCAATTATCATGCAATAAGAGGAAGACATTTTTATCATTTCAAAGGAGAAAAATTTTAGAAAAGGATCATAGAAGGATGAGATATAGCTCAATTGGTAGAATGAGTGCTTATCCTACATGAAGCTATAGATTTCACCCCAGAGCCTCAGAAACAAGGCATGATGGTCTATTCTTGACATTATAGCACTCATGAGGTAGAATCAGGGAGATCAGAAGTTCAAGCTCACCCTAAGCCTCTCAGTGACTGGAGTCTAGCAGGAATGCATGAGACTTTGTCTCAGAAGAAGTAAATAATTAAAGAGACATTAGTAATAAATTCATGTTAAATTAATATGTAGTAGAGATAGTGAAAGATCACAAAAAAACTAAGGGCTGTGTGGCAACTCATCTTCAATTAAATGACCTTAGAATGAAGAATTAAATGTGCCTAGATTATTCTTGTTTCCTTTAAACAATAACCATTCTTCTGGCTTTATTCTCATTGAGATTTTTTTTCCCAGATATCTAATTAGTTTTCTTTCTCTTCTTTTTGTTAAGGACCATTTTAGAAGCAATACTACTCAGTAAAAGTTTAATTCAGATTTTCAGACAATACTTACCTAATTTGCTGTATTAAGATTCATTAATACTGTGTAGCAAAATCAACCCAAATTTCATGCACAATCTTTTCTACTTTGTTTTGTAAGTAAATGTATATGAAAAATTTTCTAATGAAATCCCAAACAATAGGGATTAGTTGTTACATTGCTTCTATGAAAGGAAATACATAAGGTAGTGAGAAAATAACAGTCAATTCTGACCCTCGATCCATAGCCTGGGATCAGGATCCCTGATTAGGGATCAGGGTTCAAGATCCCTTGTTAGGGATCCTTGTTAGGGTTAGGGATCAGGATCCCTTGTTCCTGAATCCTAATTACAATCTTGAGAGAACTCTGCTTTGTATGCATGATCATTTTATTATGAAGAGTCTATAAAAAAAGATGCAAAGTCAACAGCTTAAGCAATAAATATTTTTATCTTTATATTGTCCTTGTTCCTCAAAATATTATATGATTTTTCCAGTACATAAACTAATAAAACCAACTTACCAGTTAATATCAGTTTTTAACACTTGGATAGAGATGTATAAATTCCAGGAGAATTTAGGAAACTAAATTTTGTTTTGTTTTAAATGTCTGTTTCATGTGATTAATGTTGCAGTAGAATATATTGACTAGTCATACTAATTTGATGGTCAAAATGGGTTTGTTTTTCCATAAGCAAAGCAACCAGAGGTAGTCAGCAGAAATTTCATTGTGGCAATAGCTAAATGCAATTCCTACAGTTAAGTAAAGCAAAAATAAGATTTAATGTGTAGGCCTGTGATATTACAGATACTTGTAATCTTTCCTGGCAAAGTTATCCTGCCAGAAAATCTATGCCTTATTCTACTTTCAGATGCAATTCACTTATGAGAAGAGCTATGAATACCACAGAAGAGCTAAAAATCTAAGAAGATAAAGATTATAGAATTTCAGAGAAATAAATCTGGTTTTAGTATATTAACAAAAAACCCTCAGTAAAAATGTTGACACCTCATTTCTTTGAGCTTACCAAGTTTTTAGTGAAGGATTTGCTTCATGGTGGAGATCTCAAGAGTTTATAAATATATAAGTATCTTGTTGGAGTTCAGAGAGGGAAAATTAGAGATGATCTAAGATCAGTCTTAATTATGTCCACCACACAGCTCAGTTATAATGTCTCAAGGAATCCTAAAGGAATTGCCCTGTACTGCAGACCATTCTCTTGAGAGATTAACTTTTAAACATACAAACCACTTTAATGTCCTTAACAGTATCTTGTGAGTGAACGCTGTTAAATCAAATTTGGTCAAGTTTGCTCGAGGAAATCTTGCATACTTGTGACTAACTAACTTGATTTTTATAATTCATTTCATATTTGTGTTCATAAAATGTTAAACAGTGTATGTAGTGTAAAAGTGTGCTTCACTGGAAAAAACTGGTCACTTTTTGTCTTCCAAGAACGTATCAATTACAAATAGATTTTTGTTTAGCAGTGGGACTTTCTATCCATTTCTCCTTCTCAGTCAAGGGATTTTGTCTGATTTGTTCTGCGTAGGTCATGTGTGTGCAGCCATACTTGCTGGGAGTTCCCTTGTGCATCAATCCTATTACAATCTCAATCATATCAAGAATCACATGGAAGATGGTTGTCAAGCAATGTGTAGGGAAGATTATCTTGATTAGGTCAATCCAGATGGGGGTGGCACTAATTTCTGGGCTGTTTACTCTATTTATTTATTTATTATTTATTTATTTATTTATTAACTTTTTACAAGTTTATTGTTTACATACTAATTGTAAGAATGAAGTATACCCTCAAAAACATCATTTGCTAGTTGTTAGAAGAAATAATTTCAATGGGTTGGAAAAGCAAGAAGCAAATTAAAGCTCAGAGATTAGAGGTTGTATTAAAGTCCTCCAAAGATGATGTAATGTTACTAGAACTCAGGACTTTGACTGTAGGGAGAATTATCACATAAGTGGTGTGCTAATAAAGGAATGCAGCAAATGCTGCAGACATTCTCTGCAGTAAAGGGAGAGAATTTGTGTGGCCCATTTAGTGCTGTGTATTCTAATCTCTGTATTTCTCTGTACAATGTCTAGCTGTGAGTCTTTGAATTTTTTCCCATTTGTTGGACAAAGAAGCTTCTCTGATGATGGCAGAGCAAGTCACTGACTTGTGATCAGTGGATAATATCATTAGGAGTTGTTTTACTGCCTCTTATTTTTAGACATTTGGTCTCTGGGCAATCTGGTCTTTGGTTTTTGGTCACCCAAACAGTACCAGGTATGGTTTCCAACTCGTGGAGTGTGCCTTAAGTTAAACCAGACATTGGTTGGTTACTCTCACAAGCTTTGTGTCAATTTGGGGGGCAGTGGATTGTGGCAGGAAACTTGGTAAGGTTGAGCAGATGGGAAGCCCGGGAACCAGAGAAGATTGTAGGAGTTTCATTGCTTCTGACCAGGCCCCTGTCAGGTGACCATACTACCTACAGAGTTCTTCATGCTAATGAGGTATCTAGAGGCCCCAAGAGGTTAGCCAATAAGCTTCCTTTCCTGTACATTCCTTTATTCAAAAGGTGTTTAATCTCTGGTCCACCCTGAGGAGGTGGTATGCACCCATTTTCCTTGATAAACAATCAATAAACAGTTTGTAAATAAAGACTGTCTCTATCATCAAGAACTGCCATGTGGAGCATGGAGAAGAAAGTCTTTGTCTACAGTGTTGGGTCACCATCTAAGTCTCCTGCAGAAAGCTTCTCTGCACTTCCAGACAATTGCTGCTAAGCTAAGGAGAATCTGTTAACTGTAGTTTCATGCTATCTACATTTGTTCCTGGGATCAGGGTAGCACTACCAGCCCCAACCTAGCTTCCCTTGAATCCTTGGATAAAAGACAAACACAGAATTGTTTCTATTCAACTTGCCTTCTTGGCACAATTCCTGAGGGCTACTCTCCCTGGCCTGAAAAATCATTCCATAATCAGTTTCTTATTTTTGTTTCTCCCACCTTCCCTAAACTTCAGGTGCTAAACTCCCCTGACCACTCACCTGTAGGAGTGGCTTGTGTGGTCACTCCATTTTGAGATCTCACATGGTTCCCCAGTTCTCTTCTCTGCAAGGTATGGCAAACCCCATTCTCCTTCCTTGCATATCTTCTTCTTCTTCCAGGGATGAGAATGTCCCACCTGTCCCTTCCACTGACCACTTGGCCGATGGCTTTCTTTACTGACAGATCATGAAGAAATTGGGGAACAAGGCCTTATCATCACTGAGGATCTAAGATGGAGTTCCCCACCCCCTTGGTCCAGGTTTCTTAGTCAGAGGGACCCAACTCCATTCCCAATTCCTGGTGACCCAGCAGTGACTGGATGTTCAGGAGTTTGGGAACCCCTTCCATCCCAGACTCCTCATCACAGCTGATCTGTGGACCTCTGACCCTCTGTCACATATTTCTGGAAACTATATTTTTCTTCCCAGTTTCAAAGTTATGTCTCCAATTAATATTTTCTTGAAACAGAGGATTTGTGAATTCTCTTGATTTTTTTTAAAGTAGGGAGGAATGGTTGTGCAATTCACACACCCACTTTACTCTCAATTCATTAGAATGATACATAAAAATATGGATGATATTTTGCACATCACAGTTAGCTGACAAAATATATAATTAGGTTTGATTCATAGCATTTATTAAGATTCCTATTTAATTCCTAATTAGTCTGTATAGATTTGTAAATGTAGGAACTGGTACTTGCATATTTTTTTTCTCTGACTCTCAGTTCTCTACTCCTTTGAGCAATTTCCAGTGTTGAATGGATGCCTAGGAGTCAGAGAACCCCAAGTCAGTCTTCTACATCTTCCTTTTTCAACAGCATATGGTAAATGCAGTTTAATATGCCCAAGTTTCAACTGCTTAAGAGGTGTTCCCACACCCAACTGGCAAGGTGAAATTGGGATTACACTAATTAATGGATAGATGATAAATGTAAAAAGTTGAGTTTTTTAAAAATACCCACCCATCCAGAAAAAAACACAAAAGCTGTAAAATGGAAATTTGTGGTTTTGAATTGAAGTAGTTAGAATATTCTGCAAAACTTCATGTATGCTCCAAAATCAGACTCCTATTTGTGTAGATAGATTCATTAAAAATGTCAATATGCTCATGAATGTCTGGACCTTTAGAAAAATATGAAACAAAGCAATGAGGCACAAATAGTTTTCTTCTGATTAAAGAATCATACAGTCTCCTCTTGGAAAGTAATATCCTTGACACTAGTAAAAATTCAAAAGCTGAAACTGAAACACCAAGTTCACAAAGCATACCTGAAAAAACCCAAAACCATAATTCCTCAACAACAGAAAGGATGAATTCTCAGAATCAGGAAAGAAGAGTCTCCTTTCTAAGAGGAGGCCCAGCAACCAGAGAAGACAACATGCCTCACAAACAAGGAGGCATAGACAGTGCTGGTGTATGGTCCTTGTTGTAATCCTGAGAGCTGTTTGTCATTTCATGGTGAGATTCTTTTTTTTAAATTTATTTATTTTTTTCTTTTTAATGAACAAGCAAAAACAACAAGAACAAACCCCTGTTGCCTCCCCCTCCCCATGCCTGCCACTTACCCCACCCTCTCCCACTTATCGGCTCTGTCATTCCCCTACACTGGGGCACAGAACCTTCACAGGGCCAAGGGCCTCTTCTCCCATTGATATCCGAATTTGCAATCCTCTACTATACACATGCTGCCAGAACAATCAGTCCCACCATGTATAGTCCTTGGTTGATGGTTGAGTCCCTGGAAGCTCTGAGGGCATTGGTCAGTCCATATTGTTGTTTGTCCCAAGAGACTGCAAACCCTTCAACTCCATTGGTCCTTTCTCTAACTCCTTCATTGGGGACCCTGCACTCAGTTCAATGGATGGCTGTGAGCCTCTACTTCTGTATCAGTCAGGTACTGTCAGAGTCTCTCAGGAGACAATGTTAGATGAACCTCCAAAAAAGGAACTGTTGAGAAGGAACAGTTACACTTAGGCCCCTCATCTGTCCAGGGAGGATAGGAAAGACTTAAGATTTCACTGGGAAAGGAAAAAGGCATGAGGTGTTTAGGAGGAAAATTCAATGGCATTTGTGACATTTCCTGAGAACTGGTAAACTAAGACAAGTAACTGTGGTTATCTGACAAACCTAATCTTAAAATCCTGTGATTAGGAATCTGGTGTGCCAACCAAAGAGTTCTCAAGGCTTCAGTCACGTATGTAGCAGAAGATGGCCTTGTGGGACATCAATGAGAGGAGAGGCCCTTGATCTTGTGAAGATTTGATGCCCCAATATTGGAGAATGCCAGGACAGGGAAGGGGGAGTGGGTAGGCTAGTGAGCAGGGGGAGGGAGGATGTGATAGGGGTGTTTTCAGAGGGTAAATTAGAAAAGAGGATAAAATTTGAAATGTAAATAAAGAAAATATTTAATAAAAAAGGAATCTGGTGTGCAAGACAATATGTCATCCCTTAACTGTGGCCTGGTATATGACATTACTGGTAAGTATAGAGTATAGTGTAATTATAGAATGGAACAGAGGAAGAAGTACACCATGATGCAGAGAATGTGGACATTGTTGTAGTTGGGAGATTTCTGTTATTATTAAGAGTTATAAGCCACGTTGATAATATTTACTGTTGATGTAGAGCGAATGTATAGAAAATGGCAATTTACTCCATGCTATTTCAACCTCAACCTTGTAATGTTATTATAACGAGAGAAAGATACTTCATTAATAGATGTCAATTTCTTATAAAAATTGGTGAGATCACAAAAATTTTTAAAAACTTTTTATTGGTTCTTTGTGAATTTCACATCATATACCCAAACCACTCATCTTCCCCTTCCTATCTGCCCTATGCCCTTGC
The DNA here is from genome assembly GCA_019843855.1 of Hylomyscus alleni. Taxonomy (NCBI): domain Eukaryota; kingdom Metazoa; phylum Chordata; class Mammalia; order Rodentia; family Muridae; genus Hylomyscus; species Hylomyscus alleni. The sequence goes on from JADRCC010547538.1 coordinate 9,814, forward strand.
AACCTTCCTACCTGAAAGGAAAAAAAAATAAGACCAAACCAAAACCCAAATAAACCTATTGCTATGGGAGCTTTCATATGTCACAGATCCTGCCGCTTTGGATCTGCAGGACTGGTTCAGTAGCACAGTTCATAGCTAGGGTGGATGTTGGCATCTGCCAATTAAGAGCTCTGAATCTGGGCCTGGATAAAAGTTGAGTTGATCAGACCATCAGCTCTCCTGCTCTGGTACCACCAGGGTCAGCTCTACTAAGTGGCCCAGGTGAGGGGTGGGGCCAGCTCAGCATAGTTCTCTAACACCATTAACATGGCCTCAGGCAACAGCCCAGCCAGGAACATCCATGTGCCCTTTGATGGTAACAGGAGCCCAAATTAGATACTGGTTTTGATAGGATCACAGAGAAAGCATGACCCTGGAGGGAGATAGGTTCCTCATGTCTGCCTGTTCCTCACCGTTTTCTTGTCTCTAGTTTCACTTCTTTCTACAGGACACAAACTACTCAGTTTCATTTTTTTCTTCCATCTATCTGGGGACATATATATATATATATATATATATATATATATATATATGTCTCCAATATATATTGGAGTCTTGAGTCCAACCATGTGTACTCTTTGGTTGGTGGTTTAGTTCCTGGGAGCTCTGAGGGTACTAGTTAGTTCATATTCATATTGTTTTCCTCCTAAGGGGCTGCAAACCCTTCAGGTTCTTGGATCCTTTCTCTAGCTCCTCCATTGGTGACCCTGTGCTCAGTCCAATGGATGGCTGTGACCCTCTACATCTGTGTTAGTTGAGCATTTCCCCCCTTTTAAAAACAGAAATAGCTTTTTAATTCAACGTCAGTCAGAGGTGAGGAGGACACAACATCTGGGAGTAACTGGGACCAGTGGGACCCAGGCATGCAGGAATTCCATCAGACCAATGGCACAGGTTCCTTCCAGTCTGTCTGGGCCAGTGCTCTGAGCAGATCATGGGCACAAACTCTGCAGCAAGTCCCACAACACCCAGAGGAAACATCACTCCCAGTCATTCTAACACACCCAGGATCCCAGGATCATAGGATCCCAGGATCCCAGGATCCCAGGAGCTTGGTCACACCAGGATCTGAGGGTCACAGGATCACAGAGACAGCTTGACTCTGAGGAGTTCTTACACAACCAGGAACACAGGAAGGACAGGCTCCAGTCAGATATAGTGAGGGCAGATAGCAGTAGAGATAACCAGATGGTGGGAGGCAAGCAAAAGAACATAAGCAACAGAAACCAATGTTATTTGGCATCATTAGAACCCAATTCTTCCCACATAGCAAGTCCTGGATAGACCATCACACTGGAAAAGCAAGATTTGCATCTAAAATCACTTCTCATGATGATGATAGAGGATTTTAAGAAGGACATAAATAACTCCCTTAAAGAAATACAGGATGTACTGGCTGGTTTTGTGTGTCAACTTGACACAGACTGGAGTTATCACAGAGAAAGGAGCTTCAGTTGGGGAAGTGCCTCCATGAGATCCAGCTGTGGTGCATTTTCTCAATTAGTGATCAAGAGGGGAGGGCCCGTTGTGGAGTGGTGCCATCCCTGGGCTGGTGGTATTGGGTTCTATAAGAGAGCAGGCTGAGCAAACCAGGGAAAGCAGGCCAGTAAGTAACACATTTCCATGGCCTCTGTATCAGCTTCTGCATCCTGACCTGCTTAAATTCCAGTCCTGACTTCCTTTGGTGATGAACAGCAACATGGCAATGGAAACTGAATAAATCCTTTCCTCCCCAACTTGCATCTTGGTCATGATGTTTGTGCAGGAATAGAAACCCTGACCAAGACATAGGAGAACACAGGTAAACACAAAAATCCCTTAAAGAATTACAGGAAAACACAAACAAACAGGAGAAGGAATGGAACAAAACCATCCAGGATCTAAAAATGGAAGCATATACAATTAAGAAATCACAAAGAAAGATAACTCTGGAGATAGAAAACCTAGGAAAGAAGTCAGGAACCATAGATGCAAGCATCACCAACAGAATACAAGAGATAGAAAGAGAGAATCTCAGGTGCAGAAGATACCATAGAAAACATTGACACAATAGTCAAAGAAAACGGAAAATGCAAAAAGACCCTAACCCAAAACAACCAGGAAATCCAGGACACAATGAAAAGACCAAACCTAAAGATAAAACCAAATTTACACAATATCTTTCCACAAATCTCGCCCTTCAAAGGATAATAAATGGAAAACTCCAACACAAGGATGGAAACTACATACCTGAAAAAGCAAAAATTTAATCTTCCAACAAAACTAAAAGAAGATAGCCACATGAACAGAATTCCAACTCTAACAACAAAAATAATAGGAAGCAACAATTTCCTTTCCTTTAATATCTATTAATATCGATGGATTCAATTTCCCAATAAAAAGACATAAGCTATCAGACTTGGTATGTAAACAAGACCCAACATTTTGTTGCATACAGGAAACCTACCTCAGTGACAAACACAGACACTTCCTCAGAATAAAAAGCTGGAAAACAATTTTCCAAGTAAATGATCCCAAGAAACAAGCTGGAGTAGCCATTCTAATATGGAATAAAATTGACTTTCAAGCTAAAGTGATCAAAAAAGATAAGGAGAGACACTTCATACTCATCAAAGGTAAGACCTACCAAGATGAACTCTCAATTCTGAACCTCTATGCTCCAAATGCAAGGACATCTGCATTTATAAAAGAAACTTTACTAAAGCTCAAAGTACACATAGCACCACACACAATAATAGTGGGAGACATCAACACCACACTTTGCAATGGACAGGTCATGAAAACAGAAACTAAACAAAGACACAGTGAGACTAAATTAAGTTGTGAAACAAATGGATTTAACAGATATCTATAGAAATTTTTATCCTAATAAAAGGGATATACCTTCTTCTCAATACCTCATGCTACCCTCTCCAAAACTGTCCATATGATCAGTCACAAAACAAGTCTCAACAGATACAAGAACATTGAAATGCTTCCTTGCATCCTATCAGATCACCATGGACTAAGGCTGCTCCTCAATAACAACATAAACAATAGAAAGCCCACATACACATGGAAGCTTAACAACACTCTACTCAATAATAACCTGGTCAAGGAATAAATAAATAAATAAATAAATAAATAAATAAATAAATTAAAAACTTTCTAGAGTTTAATGAAAAGGAAGTCACAACATACCTATACTTATGGGACATAATGAAAGCAGTACTAAGAGGAAAACTCATAGCTCTGAGTACCTCAAAAAAGACATTGGAGAGAGCATACACCAGCAATTTGACAGCACATTTGAAAACTCTAGAACAAAAAGAAGCAAATTTACCCAAGAGGAGTCAATGGCAAGAAGTCATCAAACTTAGGGCTGAGTTTGGAATGGAAACAAAAAGAACTATACAAAGAATCAACCAAACCAGGAGCTGGTTCTTTGAGAAAATCAACAAACTAGATAAACCCTTAGCCAGACTAACTCAAGGGCACAGAGACAGTATCCTAATTAACAAGATCAGAAATGAAAAGGGAGACATAACAACAGAAACTGAGGAAATCCAAAAAATCATGAGAGCCTACTACAAAAGCCTATACTCAACAAAACTGGAAAACCTGGATGAAATGAATAATTTTCTAGACAGATACCAGGTACCAAAGTTAAATGAAGATCAGAAAAATGGTCTAAACAGGCCCATATCTGCTAATGAAATAGAAACGTTAATAGTCTCCCAACCAAAAAAAAGGCCAGGAACAGATGGGTTTAGTGCAGAGTTTTATCAGACCTTCAAAGAAGACCTACTACCCAATTCATTCTATGAAGCTACAATTACTCTGATATCTAAACCACACAAAGACCTAACAAGGAAAGAAAACTTCAGACCAATTTCCTTTAAAAATATCAAGGAAAAAATACTCAATAAAATTCTTGCAAATCGAATCCAAGGACACATCATAATGATCATTATGATCAAGTAGGCTTTATCCCACGGATGCAGGGATGGTTCAATATATGGAAATCCATCAATGTAATTCACTATATAAACAAACAAACAAATTATATGATCATCTCATTGCTGAGGAAGCATTTGACAAAAATTCAACACCCCTTCATGATAAAAGTCTTGGAAAGATCAAGAATTCAAGGCCCATATGTAAACATAGTAAAAGCAATATACAGCAAACCAGTAGCCAACACCAAACTAAATGGAGAGAAACGTGAACCAATCCCACTAAAATCAGGGACTATACAAGACTGCCCACTCTCTCCCTACCAATTCAATATTGTTCTTGAAGTCCTAGACAGAGCAATTAGACAAAAAAAGGAGATCAAAGAGATACAAATTGGAAAGGAAGAAGTCAAATTATCACTATTTGCTGATGATATGATATGATAGTATACTTAAGTGACTCCAAAAATTCCACCAGAGAACATTTAAACCTGATAAACAACTTCCGCAAAGTAGCTGGATATAAAATTAACTCAAGCAAATCAGTGACCTTCCTCTACACAAAGGATAAACAGGCTGAGAAAGAAATTAGGGAAACCACATCCTTCACAATCATCACAAATGATAGAAAATACCTTGATGTGACTCTAACTAAGCAAGTAAAAGATCTGTATGACAAGGACTTCAAGTCTCTGAAGAAGGAAATCAAAGATCTCAGAAGGTGGAAAGATCTCCCATGCTCGTGGATTGGTAGGATTAATATAGTAAAAATGGCCATCTTGCTGAAAGCAATCTACAGATTCAATGCAATGTCTATCAAAATTCCAACTCAATTCTTCAGACTTGGAAAGAGAAATTTGCAAATTCATCTGGAATAAGAACAAACCTAGGATAGCGAAAACTATTTTCAACAATGTAAGGACCTCTGGTGGAATCACCATCCTGGACCTTAAGCTGTACTACAGCTTATTACAATTGTAATAAAAACTGCATGGTATTGGTACAGTGACAGGCAGGAGGATCAATGGAATAGAATTAAAGATGCAGAAATGAACTCAAACACTTACGGTCACTTTATCTTTGACAACGATTCTAAAACCATACAGTGGAAAAAAGACAGCATTTTCAACAGATAGTGCTGGCTCAACTGGTGGTTAAAATGTAGAAGAATGCAAATTGA
>JADRCC010547539.1:0-29235 GCA_019843855.1 Hylomyscus alleni
GAATATTTTATTTAGTTACATAAAAATTTCAAAGCTCACAAATAAGTTTGTCAGGTAAAACAAGTGTAACTAAGCTTTGCCTGCCAGGACTTTAATGGAAAATGCTAAAGAAAACCATGCCTTTGTATTTTTCTATCACACTTCATTTTCTAACCATAACTGAATTCTGCACTACCGAACGATTGTGAAGTGTTTAAAAATTTGAAAAATTGGAAGGACAGTGAAAGAGATAATTATGTCAAAGTCTTTATGTTCTTTATTTGGTTTTGAATATTAGTTGTCTCTTTGATCTGGACTAAAACTTCACCTCTATTATGGGAGTTTTATAGCTCTTTTTAAATGGAATTTTTGTCTTTATATTAAAGTCAGAATATTACAACTGAAGTTGTACTAGTTTACTCAGACTATTGTGACTGCAGGTAATGATTAATGGAGTTTTTTGGTTTTTTTCTTTTTTAGTACTCTCCATTTTAAAGTACTTTTTATTTCACCCTTAGGAAAAATTATTATTATTATTATTATTTTTTTTTTTAGATTTTTAAAATGTCCACTTCTGAAATTATATTAGGGTTCTAGTTTGGATTCTATTAGATTCCTACTGTGCTTTTGGCATGGCTTTCTCATGTTACCTATTCAATTCATTGTTGTTTTCTAAAGCATAGATAGAAGGCTTTTTAGAAGTATCTATCTTTGTTTGCTATTTCTTTTTTCTTAACATGTATGTATTTTTTAATCTTTTAGTTAAGTTTTGGAGGTCTCTGTGCTTGTTTTCAAATCTTATATTTTTTTAAAGTATTATTTTGAACATATGTTCCAAGTAACCTAGCAAATTCTTCTAACGAACCATAGTTACTGCCCAATAGTTGAAAGAATTTTTAGCTGGTTTTTAATCTATTAACCCCATGCTGGTCCACAGGTATTCTGGCCCATTTCACTTTGAGTTTTCATAAGTAATAAAACTCAATATAGATATTCTTACCTATTTTCCTATTGATCAATATGCTTATTTTTCTCTTCCTGTTTTGTAACTTGTTCATTTTATTTGAAATTTGAGTAACTACTTTCCTTGTCCTAGTGCCGTAATTATTGAAATTTTTATCACCCTACCAGTTTCCTTTTTTTTTCTTTTTTTGATTCTTTTGATACTCAATATGTTACAGTCAAAATTCTAATATGGTATTATATTTTATGTAACATAAGTGAACATTTCGATCAAATCCTTTAGAAAGTAAATTTTCGTGATTTTTATTCATGCTTAGCTTAGTCCTTATTCAGATTTTAATTGCTCTCCTTAACAGACTAAAATAAATTCTCAAACCTAGTATGATCAGATATTTATGTACTTTTCTCTTTTATAATTAAATTTCAAGTCAGTGTTTAGATTTTAAGCACTTTTGATCTAAGATTTTGAAAAGGACCAGATTACTGTAAAGTTTATTTAGTACAGATTAAGAAAAAAAGGTAAAAATACTAAATATTTTTTTGTCTTATATTCTCTTGTTCCAAAAAAGGGAAGAAATTGTTTAATTAAGAATAAATGGAAAGCCGGGCAGTGGTGGCACACGCCTTTAATCCCAGCACTTGGGAGGCAGAGGCAGGTGGATTTCTGAGTTCAAGGCCAGCCTGGTCTACAAAATGAGTTCCAGGACAGCCAGGGAGAAACCCTGTCTTGAAAAACAAACAAACAAACAAACAAACAAAAAAAGAATAAATGGAAATGAATGATCTCAAGTTTGACTTAGAATAATACAAAGTCTGTTCTTCTAAATAAACTTAATTAGGATATTTTTTACCATACATATGAATTGTGGCGTAAGTATCGGAACAGGATCATCAGAAACTACTTCATTCATTCAACAAGCACTTACTAAGCATATTATCCATATACTATAGTCGCATAGTTTCAGTGAGTTATATTCTTAAATTGTACAATACTTATAGTCCTAGAAAGTGTTTTGATCTTACATGGTAACCACTTTTTAACTTTTATTTTAGATGCCTGGAATGATGTCTTCAGTAATGTCAGGAATGATGATGTCTCATATGTCTCAGGCTTCAATGCAACCTGCCTTACCGGTTGGTAATCTTATGGAAATAATTATTTTCTGTTTTTATTACTTTCATGTATAAATAATAATGTGCATGCACTTTATAGGACACCCCAAAATTAAAGTGTAATGTGGAAATTGTAACGGAGTATTACATTGCAACACATATCCATGTTCAGTGATACATCTAGTTCTGTAATAAATAAGGCATGTAAACAATTTGTGAGGGAAAAACATTTTAGTTGTCATGTAATATTTTCAAACGTGGTATTTAATTTATTAAGTGCTAGTAAAAATTGACATTCAACTTAAAAATGGGAAGACTTAATTTTTTTGAAATGCCCATTTTGATAAAACTTGTTGCAAATTAACTTAGAGTGTTCTTGAATAGAGACTTACTGTCACACTTAAGTAGTAATTTGGTGATATATAAATACCATGATACTTGCTTAAGCCTGTTCATTTCCTGAGAGCCTATTTGCTTTAATGAATGGGTATGACATACTTATTTAGATTAGTAAGTTTTTAGTATTTTAGTCAAGTTACTGTATTTATTAACATTTGCATATGTTACATTACAAAAATATGTTGAGGAGTCTTAAGGCCCTATTTCTAATAACATTGGTGAGTTTTATTGCTTAATCAGTAGAACTTGTTTTTCAGAGCTTTGGAGATTTCAGAATTGAGAGGGGAAGGTTGTAGTTCTGCATACAATTGATAACCATGTAATGTCTTAAAGTAATTAACTTACCCCAACTTTGATGATCTCTTGAAATGTATAGCAAGCCTGGGAGTTGAAACCACTAGAAATATTAGTCTTTTAGTAACTTACGATTACACGTGAAACTGATTTACATTACATTGTTGCTATAAAATGTAGTTTAAATGAATCTGAATGTTAGTAATTTAATTTCTCTTCTTGCAGCCTGGAGTAAATAGCATGGATGTAGCAGCAGGTATGTCTACAATGTTTAGTGGACTTCATTTGGAAAGATGCAGTCATATTACAACAAGGAATGAATGTGGTATCTAGGGCTGAAGAGATAGTTCAACAGAAGTACTTGCTCTTTTTTACAGAGGCCCTGGCATGCATTTCCCACTCTTACTTACATCATTAATAACCACTTGTAATTCCAGTTCCAGGGGATCTGATGCCTTCTTCTGTCTTTGGGCACCATACATGCATGTGGAATACATATATATGTGCCAACAAGCCATTCATGCACATAAAATTAAATAGTCTTTTAAACTGATCTTTATGACCAGTTGTTAATATTTTCTCAATATCTGACAATAGATAGTATTTACAACTGAATCCTTATGTAAGATTTATTGTGCAAATTCTTTGGTTCTCATTTTTATATTTTGTGATTATTATTAAATACTTAAAATTAATATTGGAACATTTGATCTGAATTTCAGTGCTTAACAATCTCACCTAAAGTTCCTTATTATATATGCTACTAAATTCAATAATGCCTCTGTCAACATAATCAGAGTCAGAATATTTACACAATGAACTCTACTGAGTTCATATTTCTACTTAGGGAACATAGGAATGTATGGTAGCTCTACTTTGAGATATGAAATATTTGTTTTTGGACTTCGGTTTTACAGTCTTTGCTTTCTCTTTTACTTATTTTAAATTGACTGGTTGTTAAAGTTAGACATTATTTGTGTGAGCTTTATCACTAACACGTGAAAATCCCTTACATCATAAAGATACACACACAAACACACACATGCATCAACATAAAGATATATATGCATATGTATCCCATATATGATATATATGCATGCCATGTATTTATACAGTAGTATAGGACAGCACTAATAAAACTGTGTGTTGGTGAAAATGTTCAATAAACTATACTATCAAATACAGTTACTACTAGCTACATGTAACTGAATATTTGAAATGTGGCCAGTACAATTCAGGAACCACTAATTTAAGAAAATTATTAAATTGTAATTTGAATTTTAAGCAGGAATGTGTGGTATCTTATGTTACACAATAGCACATGCATAGGATCAAAGTAACTAAGGAGTTAGAGAACAGAGCATTATTGTACTTTAGTAGCATATATAATAAGAAAAGGAATTTAGGTGAGATTGACACTTGAGAACAGCCAGAAAGCATGTTTCTTGTTTGGCAGCTGACAACTTTGGAGATTGAAAGCTCAAGTTCTGAAAATGCTTTATGCTATAGGTGTTTTATTTGCGGGGTGGAAAGCAAGCAAACAGGTACTATAGGACAGCTCATAAGCTTTAGTAAGAATAAAGAGGAAGGAATAAGAAGAAGTATTGGAACTATTAAGGAGCACTTCACTTACACTGTGAATATTTTGTCTTTTAGGTGCAGCATCTGGTGCAGTAAGTACTTCCTTAGAGTTCATTGACATGCTGAATTGAACCGTGCTTTCCTGAGATTGTTTGCTAAGCCATCTTTAGTTTTCTATGCCAAATGTTGAAATTTTTTAGTTTAAAAAATTTGATGAATGTTAGGAGAGATTGTTTCTATTTTTTGTGACTGTTTCAAAATACGAGGGCCAACTAATTTAAAGAAAACAAAAGAGGTTTTTGGTGTTCCAGTCAACTCTGGCAGACAAATCACTGCCAAGATGTAGATTTTTTTAAACACCTCTATGGGGAAGATTGTCACTCTTGAGTTGAACCCATATCTTCTATAGAAAATGTAAAATATAAGATCAAGGATAAGGAAGGAATTCTCTGATAAGCAAAGGCAGCTCCCTGCTAGTAAGCAGTTGGAAGATGCCAGCCTTTGTCTAACCGCAGCATTCACAGTGACTCCCCCGCCCTCCTGGGTTGAGACTTCATGGTGGTGCTGAGAAAGGAAGTCTTTCTTTCCCAGGAAGAATAAGCATAGGAGAAAGGCTAAGTTTGCTGTGCTGAAATACTGTAAGGTGGATAAAAATGCAAACTTAGTTGCCCTTGTCAAGAGTCTCCTTTTGATGAAAGTGGTGCCAAAGATTTCATGGCCAGTCAGTTTGACAGACATCAGTGTGGCAAGTGTTATCTGACTTAACTGCTTCAACAAACCAAAAGACAAGGAGTTGTGCATGAGTTAATATAAGGACAAGAATTAGGGTGAGGGTGGGAAAAAAAAGGGGGTTTTTGGAGTTGGAAAGATGGTTCTGTGGGTAAAAGTACTTTTTGTACAAGCGTAAGAACCTAATTTCAAATCTCTACCTCTATATGCCTATAACCCAGCACTGGGGGCCAAGATAGGTGAGTCTCAAGAGCTCTGGGCAGCTTAGCCAAACAAAGCAGTAAACTTCTGGATTATAGAGTAAGGCAGAGAGCAGTAGAGACTCTTAATCTGGCATATATCTGTATTTACACTGAAACTCCCACCTCCTACCCATCAAAGGCTAGAAAAGGGACATATTTCATACAGTTTGGAAGCTTGGAAAATCCAAGATTAGGCCACTCTATTTGTCTGGCGGGTGGTTAGAGTCTCCTACGTACTTTAATAGACATTACTTTGGTGTACATGCAAAAAAAGTATGGTGTGTGTAACAAATCACCATGACTGAGAAGTAGGAGAAGCCAAGGAAGGTTGAAATAGGATTTCTTACTTTTTTTTAGACAGCATATTATATAGTCCCTATAATGTTTCAGAGGCTCAAGTACTTCTAGAATTACCTCATGCAAACTGTTCAAGTCTTTGTTAGATTTTGCAAAGTAAACTTCCATTAGGTTATACATAGCCTGAGTCCTTTTAAGGAGTTTTATTTCTTAAATCTCATAATTTTAATTTACTAGAAAGATTACTCTGATTTGGTTTTGTGTATTTATTAGTAGACATTAATGTAATAGTATTAGTAACTATTTAACAGCTTGCTTTATCTTGTGAAGAAAACTTACTAGTTTCATTTATATTCTAGTACTTTAAGCTCTTTGTCTTGAAGTAAAAATAAATAATTAAATTATTTATTAATTTAATAATTGAAATTGAAAGTTTCCCTGATACTATTTTTATTTTCAGTTAACATGTAGTATACAGAATAATGGGTTTCTACAATATTTTCACATATGCATATAATTAACATTGAATATATTTATCCTCATTTTGTTTGTCCCTTTCCTTTTCTCAAATAAGTGTCTATTTTATAAGTCTAGGTTTCACATATGATAGAGCGTGTGGTTTTTTTTGAAGGTTTATTTATTTATGTAATGTATATAGGTGTTTTGTCTGCATGTGTGCACACCATCATATCTAATGTGATGATAGACAGTTGTTTACCACCATGTGGGTGCTGGGAATTGAACTGTGGACCTCTGGAAGAGCAGCCAGTGCTTTTAATTTTGAGCCATCTCTCCAGCCCTGAGCATGTGATATTTTTATCAGTGGGGCATATTTCTGTTTAAATTACGATCTCAAGTTTGTTTCATTTTCTTGCAGACAAAATGACTATTTACGAGTTAATTTTATAAGCACACATTTATATTAGTTCTCCATTAATTGTAGGAACCTAGGGTAATTGTGTAACTTACCTGTCTGTCTCAAAGGTATCCTGTTAAATGTGAGTGTGCAAATCTCCCTTGTGTTTTGGCTTGATTCCTTCAGGAATGTGACTGGGAAACAATATACAAATCGTATTTTAGGGGGTTTTTTGTGGTTTTTGTTTTTGTTTTGAAGAACATCATGTTTCTGAAGTAGCCGCACTAATTTACATTCCCAACAGTATATTATAGTTCCAATTTGCCATACAACCCTAACAATATTCGTAGTTTGTTTTTTCTTTTCTTATTGATTCCAATTTTGACTGCCAGGAGTTAGAACTTTCCATTTCTTTCTTAGCTAAAAATATTGAGTAATTTTCTCATATACTTATGAGTCTTTTTTACCTAAGTGTTGTCTGCTTTCTGGGAGTGGTGGTACATGAATTTAATTAAGTATGTGGGCATGCATATCTCTTTGGTGGAGGCCAGCATAGTATACAGAACATGTTTGAGTTCAGCCAGGGCTACACAAAGATGTATGGTCTTGAACAACAACAACAAAAACAAAACCTGTTTGCTCAGTAACTTGTCCATTTATTGATTGTACTATTTTTTTGGTATTTAATTTTGAGTTCTTGTATATTCTGGATGCTCCTCATCTGTGTGATGACTATCTGACAAAGACTTCCTACTTTCTACCATTTGTAATATGTCATTCTACACTGTTGTTTTCTTTTGGTATACATAAATTTTTAATTTGATAAAGTTCTATTGTCAGTTCTTGTACTATTTCCTGAGTTAGAGTAATTATCTATATCCTGAAGTGTTTCTCCTATAAGTTTTACTGTTTCAGGTCTTGCTTTAAGTTCTTGGATTTACATTGAATTGATTTTTTAGGAAGCTAGAGAAGACCCAGTTTCCTTCTCAGTGGATATCCATCCAGCTTTCCAGGCATAATTTATTGAAGTTGTAATATTTCCACTGTGTTTATTTTACACCTAGTTTAAATCAAATGGCTTCATATTCCTGAGGTTTGTAGTAATCTGGATGAAAATAGCTTCCATCGACTCATTGGGAGTGTCATTATTGGAGGTGTGGCCCTGTTGAGAGAAGTATGTCACTGGTATTGGCCTTTGAGGGTTCAGAAGCTCAAGACTAGCCTAATGGTTTATTGTCTCTTCCTGCTGATCCAGATGGAGAATTCTCAGCTCCCTTTCCAGCACCATGTCTGCCTGCATGCCACCATACTTCCTGTAAATCCTCTTTTTAAAAGAAAAAGCTGACTAATACAGATGTACGCCTGGTTTTTCCTTATGTCTTGCTGTGTTTTTTGTTAATTTTTATTGTGGTTATTTAGTAAAATTTAAAGTTAGGTGTTGGCATATTCTTTTTTTGATTGTTCCTTTGTTCTTTTGAGCAAGGGTCTTTCTGTATATCCCTTAGATGTTCCGGAACCCACTATATAGACCAGGCTGGCCTCAAACTCAGAGAGATTACTTGCCTCTGATTCCTGAGTCCTGGGATTTTTTTTTTTTAAAAAGATTTATTTATTTATTTTATGTAACCATATTCATTATTGCTGTCTTCAGACACACCAGAAGAGGGCATCAGGCTTCATTGCAGATGGTTGCAAGCCAGATGTGGTTGCTGGGAATTGAATGCAGGACCTCTGGAAGAGCCGTTAGTGCTCTTAACAACTGAGCCATCTCCAGCCCTAGTCCTGGGATTTTTTGAAGAGTGCTTTGGATATCCATATGAATTTTAGAATTCTTTGAAGATTGATTTTCAGGTTTTAGTGTGGGTTGCATTCAAGATCTTCATTGCTTTTGATAATAGAGTCATTTCCTAATACAAATTCTGCTAAACAGGAGTACAGAAGGTCTTTTTTGTCCCCTAGTGTCTTTGGTTTCTTTTTTCCATGTTAATGAAGTTTTCATTGTAGAGGTATTTCACCTCCTTAATTTTATGTATTCCTCGATATTTTATTATGTTTTAAGGCTATTGTATATACTATTGTTTTCTTTATTTCTCAAGTATGTTCAGTATTTGTATATACAAAAATTACTATATAATAATATATATAAAAGCTACTAATTTTGCATGTTTATTTTACACTTTACTACTTTACTGAAAAGGTCATGTCTGAGGGTTTTCTAGGGAGTCTTTGGGGTCTCTTGAGTATTGAGAGAGTCATTTGCAAGTAGATAACTTGATGTTTCCTTTTTGAATCTATCTTACTCCACTGCTCAGAATCCAAGCATTTCATTGAATAAAGGTGGAAAGAATTGATACCTTTTCCCTTCAGACTTTAGAAGAGATACCTTGAGATTTTCTCCTTTTCATATAATACTGGCTTTACTGTGTTTGCCATATATACATTGTATTCTAATGCTGAGTGAGGTATGGTCCTTTCTTCCACCCTTCCTCTGTTTTCTGTTTTGTTTTTGTATTAGTTTTTTAGAGGAAGTGTCTGGAACTCTTGTAGCTTGGATTGCTCTTGAACTTGTGATCATCCTCACTCTTCCTCCCAAGTGCTAGTATTACAAGGGAACATCACCTTGCCGGGTTACATGGAACTGGGGATTGAGTCTGTGCCCTTTTCAACTGAGCTACATCTCCAATTCGAAATGTACTGAGTTTTATTGGGTTTATTTTCTTACATATAGTAAAGAAATTTGTAATTTCTGTCTCATATCCTGTTTATGTGCTATGTTACTTTTATTGACTTGTATGGTGAACTATCCTTGAATCTCTTAGATAAAACCAATTTGATCATCATGTGTGAACTTGTTAATATTTCATTACATTGCATTAGTGCCAAAAAACAAATTTGCAGTTTCAGACCATAAATTTTACATCAAAATGAAGTTTGCTTATTCCCATTTCAGGAAAGTCCTTCTGGATTTAGCAAACTCTTTGAATGCATTTTCTTCATCTCACTGGTTATAGAAGTGTATTCCCTGCAAAAAAAAAAATTCTCCAGACTGTTTGAAGATGTGGTTGTAAAGCGATCAGATATTAATACTGAACTACATAATTCAATTAAGTTTTGAAGTGTTGGTTATATTATGTGTGGTTAAGCATTTGGAGGAAGAATTGAACACTTTCTGTTGATCACTGCTGGCTACAATCATTAAATTTTTTTAGTGTAGCTCATCAATTTGCTGAGCATACTTCTCAGATGCAGTAGGACTTGTAGCCATTTATTATATACTACATCAAAATTCTTTAAAACAATGTTTTTTGTGTTGAATAAGGAAATGAAGGTTCAGAGAGTTTTTGTTTTCTTTTGTGTTTTTAATTTTTGGTTAGTTCACAAAGTACTCTACCCACACCTACTTATCAAGCTGTTTCACCTTTCCAGTTTCCTTTAAAATACCAAGTGACTGCTGAATGGTCCATGCTAAATTCTTTGGCTGCTTCCTGTTTATTTAAAATGATCAGCTTGTTATTTTTCTCATCTGATCATTATCAGCTTTGGATGGCAAGCCCCTTAGCTCCTCTTCTTCAAGGCTCTCTGCAAACTTTTCAAGTCCCACTGTATTGTATGTTTCTTAGCAGTTCCTGAACCTAAGGCATCATTGATGGTTTGAGGTTTCTCTGCTGCTTTACCAAAATTTTGAACTCAATTAAAATTGTTTGAATTTGTATTTTATCTAACATTTCCATAGTATTAAAATAAACTGCAAGTAACAGTTCATTAGGAAAAATGTGAGAAGTGCATGTTTAGTGTTTGACACTAATCACTTGTGTTAAACATGTATTTGAGATCTTTAAGACTCATCATTAGGTTGTTTGTTTTGATGGTGTTCTTTTTGTTTTTAGTTTGTTTTTGTTAATATGATCACGTATTGTTAAAAACTTCTCAGGGCTTCCGTGGCTCTATGTCTCAGAGGTTCTGCATGGGTGTATGTTCATTATTATTTCTCTATGAATTTTGTAATTTCCTCAGTGTCTTGTATGACTCATATTTGTTTGAAAATGGATACTTTAGTCTCCAGGTATTTTTTGTTTGTTTGTTTCTATACTTTTTCTTATTGCTGATTTTTATCCATTGATTATTTTTATTCCATTGTGGTCTGAAAGAACATGAGGAATTTATCTAGTAAATGCACATATATGGCATGTTGAGACTTGGTCTGTGTTCTATGACATAATTGACTTTGGAGAAAGTTCCATATGTTGCTGAGAAAACTTGACATTTCTCTATCTGTTGATTGGAATATTCAATCTGTTATGCCCAGTTTATTCATAATATATTTTAGCTCTGAGGTTTCATTATCTAGTCTTAGTTTTAAAGTCCAATCTAAATATTAGAGTGTATTATTGAAGATCCGCACTATTGATTGTTGTTAGGATCTCTGTGCTCATTTATATCTTTTGGTGTTTGTTCACTTTATAAAGTTAGGAGCCTCCACTCAGTACTTGGTTCATAAATGTTTACAGTTGTTATATTTTGACCAATTACTCCCTCTATTAATATGTAGTGTTCTGTGATAGCAATTCTTTGTTGTCAAATGTATCTGAAATAAACTAAAACCTAAGGAGCTAGGTACACAGGGATTTGCTTTTTCCTTAATTAAATCATTTGAATTGGAAAAAAAACACACTAAGAACCACCATCCGAATCTTAAGGTAGGAAGATCCATCTTAATCTGGGCCACACTGTCTGGAGGTAGCCTATATAAGGGACATGCACGAAGGAACTTTTTGCCTACTTGCCCTCATAGTTCTGACTGACAAGTTCACTCCTTCACTGATACCAGAACTTTCTTCTTAATGCTGGCATATATTGAGGGCCAGCTGAGACATCCAGCTTCCTAGACTGAACAACTACTGGATTCTTGGACTTACTGTTGATAGAGATTGTTGGAAGAGCTGGACCACGGCCTATATGCCACACTAAGTTCTGTTCCTGGCAGGACCCTGACTAATACATGCCCTTTTTATGACTTCTAACTAGCTTTGGCTTGAAGTTTATTTCTGTCTGATACAAGGCTAGCTCTGCCTGCATGTTTATATTTTCCATTTACATGGTAGTTTTCTATCCTTTAATATTACTTTTTATATCTTTGCAAGCTACAACAAGCAGCTGATCAGATACAGATTGCAAAAATAAAATAGGAAAAAAATTAATGAAATATAGATTAAAGCACAACATACAAAATTGAGCATTTAGGAGGCAGAGGCAGGACGATCTGAGTATGAGACCAGCATGGTCTACATGAGGAAGAGCTCCAGGACTCTGACTCAGTCAACCAGAGAGGAAGAGGAAGAGGAGGAGGAGGAGAAGAAAAAAAGAAGGCACATTTAAAAATAAAGCACTGTTATAGATTAATATGGAAATCAAGACAATGAAAACCTGGATAACCCATAAGAAAAGAAAGAGTAACTTCAAGATCTGTATCACCTACTGAAATTAAATTCTGAAGATACAATTAACTTAAACCAAGTCATTACAAGCAATGTAATTGAAGCTGAAATTAAGACTCCCCTTGAAGAAAAGCCTAGGACCAGACTGATTCACTCCTGAGTTTTACCAAACTGTCAAGGAAGATCTCATTTGTTATATCTTAATATTGTAGGAAGTGAAGAAACACTATATAGAAATTCATTCTATGAAGCCAGTATTATTTTGATATCAAAACCAGGTAAAGATGACAGCCATAACAGAATAGAAAACTACAGACCAATTTCTTTGAGCAGGAATTCAGAAATGCCTCAATACTTGCAAAATAAATTCAAGAATATGTTACAAATAAGGAAGCTTCATCCCTGAAAGGCAAGGTTGGCTTAACATTTGTAAGTTAATAAATGTAAAATACCATATAAGTAAACTTTTAAAGACTGAGATGATTGAACCAATTCAGTTGACAATGTTTACATTAAATGGAGACAAACTGAGAGCATGTTCTCCAAAATCAGGAACAAGACAAGGATGCCCACTCTCCCTGTCTTATTTGATACAGTGCTCCAAGTCTTAAGCTATTTCATTTAGACTAAAAAAAGACAAAAGGGATAAAAATAAGAAAAGATGAATTCAACCCTTAAAAGATTCCTTAAAAGACCCCATAGAAAAATGTTGAACCTAATAAAGTGTAGTTACAGGCTCCAGAAACACTCTGGTAGAATTCAGCAGTGAATCTATCTGATTACAACCTCAGTCTCATTGCTTGTAATAGATTGATCTAAAAACACAGCCTTCATATATACCAGCAGTGTATTCTCAAATAAAGGGGGGGAGGGATAGGGTGGATCCCATTAAAAATAACTCTAAAGAAATACAGTAAAAATTTCTAAGATATTAAAAAAGGAAGTGACAAAACATGTTACACAATGGAAAGATTACTGAATTGGCAAAATTAATATACACGTGGCTATACTTCCAAAATTAAAGATGTGATGCAATGCCTAATAAAATTCTGATGTATTTCACAGGCTCAGAAAAAAAAGTACAAAAATCCATACCTTGCCCATTCAGAATGGCTGTTGTTAATAAGTGACAACTAGTGTTGAAGAGGGTATGTAATTGGTAACCTTACTGACTATGGTAACTATGCAAACTTAGACAGGTGTCTAGAAATCACCTTGAAGATTGCTCAAAAAAATAAAAATAGGAAGTTGAGAAATGGCTAATCATTTAAGAACACTGTTTGCTCTTCTGGAGGACCAAGCTTTGATTCTTAGCACTCATGTGGTAGCTCTCAGCCATCTGTAACTCCAATTAGCTCACCATATGTCCATTTTGGTCTTTGTGAACATAGGTACACATGTTAGCACATAGACTTGAATATAGGCAAAACACTCAAACACCTAAAAAAATTAATATAGACTGACCAAATAAACCAGCTGTTTTACTTATGTTCATCCACCCAGAGAAGTCTGTATCTTACCTTAGAGATAACTGTCTATTGCTGTTCTAATCATTGTAGCGAGAATTGGAGGCAACCTAGTTGTCCATCAGTACATGGATGGATAATGAAAATCTGGTACATAATGTAAAGAAAATTTGGAATCATAAAATGCTAAGAAACTATATGGATTTAGAATATAATATTAAATGAGATTACAAAATCACATGTTAACCTCATCAAATGTAGCCAATAATTTACATACATATGTATATATGTAAACAAATGTATATGTGTATACAGAATATCATAAAAAGAAGCAAGAAAGAGCAATTAAGGGACAGGAACAACTGGGTACAAGTTACAAAATAAACCAAAGTGAATTCTTTTCTAATTCTGACGTCTTGGATTTGGGGGTTGTATATGTGCATTAAAATTTTGATAATAAGAGTATAAAATTCAGTATGCATCTCCATTTTCAGACTGCCTAGTCCTAACTGTGTAAAAATTCATTGAGATGGATAGACATTGGGTCTGGTTAATTTTGATGTTTAAGTTCTTCATATTAAAGCTTTTAAAAAAGATTATATTTTCATTATCCACTGGCAAATTTCAACAAAGCAAAAGCCATCATTTCTCTCTGACCAGTTTAATATTTGGCTTGAATCTAAGCATTTTGCATTTATGTTGAGGGTAAATTGATCTATTCTTTTATATTTTGTCTTTATATTATTTTGGAATTCAAGCAATTATAAGATAATTATAATTATAACTTTATAAGATAAATTTAGAAAACATATCTTTCCTTTGTGGGATAGTTTGAGGAGCATTAGTATTAGTTCTTTAAAGGCCTGGTAGGATTCAGCCATAAAATCCACTCATTCATCTGGTCATGTACTTTTTCCTTATGGTCGATATATTTAGCTTAGTTTTAGTTTTGGCTTGTTTTGGTAAGTCTTATGTATTTAAAATATATTAATTTCTTGAAGATACTTCAAGGTAATTGAATTTAATTTTCACAATACTCCCTAATGTTCCACCAGTTTTCAGTGTTATTATAACATTTTCATTTTACTTCTAATTTGGGTATTCTTCCTGTTTTTCTATTTTCAATCTTCAAAGATTCAGCTATTTACTTCATTGATATGTTGTAGCGTTAGTTCTGAATTTTTACTTCCTCTTTATTTATGTGGATTATGGGTTTGTTTTATTGGTTTTCCAAACCCTGAGGCATGTCATGAGATCACAAGGTTGTTTTTTCTTTCATGCATCCCCAGTGTATAGTTACTGGTTTTACTTCAGTTTATTCTGGGTCTCCTGTTAATTATATGGATTTGATTTTGTAACATTTCTTTCTTAACTGCTTGTTAAATATTTTCTTTTTAATGTTGGCATTCAACTGGTGGCTTAATTTCTGATAATTGCTGAGTCCTAAATAATTCTTGACCTTGTGTATCTGTTTGTTTGTTTTTATTAACCTAAATTATCTGCTTCAAGTTCATTGAATAATTTTCTATGTCTTTATCTGTAACTTGGTTCAGTTTTCTGTAATAACAGATTGCTAGTTTTGGTCTCTTGGGTCTTGAGTGTTGTAACAATTATCCTGATTTTTGTTGTTGCTAGTTTATGGCTGGCTGGCTGCATTTTTTTTTTTTTTTTTTTTTTTTTTTTTTGGTTTTTCGAGACAGGGTTTCTCTGTAGCCCTGGCTGTCCTGGAACTCACTCTGTAGACCAGGCTGGCCTCGAACACAGAAATCCGCCTGCCTTTGCCTCCCAAGTGCTGGGATTAAAGGCGTGCGCCAACACCACCGGGCATATTTTTTTTAACTTTGTCTTTAATCCCTGAATGTCTTTTTTTCAGTCTGCTGTTGCTTTCCATTGACATTTCACTTGATTTATAGTTCTGTCCAAGATTTCCATTTGTTTCTTGTTTGTTTTTTGTTTTATTTTTTTTCAAAGAATCTTTTTAACATTCTCATGAGTTATAAGATGACTTTTTTTTCTGTTTCTTTTAACTCTCTTACTGTCATTGATGAATCTTACTTTGGATGTAACCTCCAATAGCCTAGACCTCACTGTAAATCTGGTATGATCCCTTTTTCTCTCCCACGTACTAGGATGGCAGGTGTAAGGGACAATGAGGTTCATTGAGCATTTTAAAAATTAGTATTGAGTCTCTTAAACTCGTGCCTCTCTCTTGCTCCCTTCCCATTCCCCTCCCCCCTCCACGTGGCCATGGCGGGCTTCTACATCTCTACTCTCTCTTCTCTCTGCCTCTCTCACCCTTTTAACTCCCTTCCCCATGCCCTGAATAAACTCTATGCTATACTTAAAAAAAAAAAAATAGTATTGAATCTTTGTTTAGCACTTCAGTGATTTGATTTAGGTATTGAAAAGTAAAAAATTTGAGGAGTGTCTCATTGTATTATACTTTTGTATTTCTTGGCTGTCATGGAACTAGCTCTGTTGATGAGGCTGGCCTCAAACTCTGCCTCTGTCTCCTGAGTGCTGGAATTAAAGGCATGTGTCACTGTTAACATGGCAATTCATGTTTGTCCTTAAACAAAAAAAATTTTAAAAATTACACATTCTTCCATCACCCACCAAAAAACAAAACAAAACAAAACATCTCTTCCCCGAAGGGTGGTTGTCATACCCGGACATAACATTTAAGAAAACAGATTTTTCCCTTTCCTATCAGATAGCAATTGCAAATAGGTTTTTGGTTGGGAATGTTGAAATCTTTTTCTCATGCTGAGATTTCATTTGTTTTGACCCTTTACAGATGTTATGCATCTTGTCAGTCTTATAACTAAAAAGGATGTTGCCCAAAAAAAAATGAAAATAAAGAATCAGAGATAGATCTTCCTGCCCAGTAATATTGGAATCCTCCCTTTTGGAGGGAAGCATAGGACTTCTGGGATAAAGTGTCCTTTATTTTACTTGGTATGTAGGCCAAGGGCTAGACTTGTCACAGGTAATGTTACCCGTGGCAAGGCTTCATGTATTCTTAAAACTTGCCATTTCAGAGCATTGTAGCTGGTGGGCTGGCAGAATCTCACTTAGCTACAGAGACCACATTCTTGGTGATGACCCCCAATTGCTTCTGAATGGAAGAAACATTCAGAGCACGATTCCTTTACTTGAAAGCATGAATGGAGACAAGTAGGCATTTTGCCTGTAGATCTGAGCACTGTCAGATCCTACCCAGCAGTAAATTGACTACTCTTTCAGAGAAAGGAGTCTTCTCTAACACTGATCAGTCCACTAGACTTAGCAGCAAAGCATCAACTTGTGTCTTTGTAGGCCTATGAATGGGTAGTTTGTGGGCTCTTGCACTCCATGCTAACATACAGCTGATGGGGCACACTCCTCACTTAACATTGTCCATTTATCACCAGTGTTATTGGTGCTCTAGGATGGTACTGTAACTGAGCAACTGATATAGCAATGCCTTATCTAGTGAGTAATTTTTAATATATGTTATACAAATATGAGCTCGTACATACATTGATCTAGCATACATTTAGAGTCACCATCCATCCTCCAGTAGTTTTTCACTAAAGTGTCTTTTCACATGTTTTATTTTCTGCCCAGAGTAACTCATGCTACCTACCTCCCTAGATTTCACATACCTGTTTTTATGCAGCTAGCCATATTTAAATTCATATTTATCTTTGTATATTTACATCTGCATTTACCGCCAAAATCATATTACATCCATGTTGCAAATAATTGCATGAACATACACGACTGGCATATTGTAAATGTTTCCCTTGTGTAAATGGAGCCTCTGAAGGTATATAGTATGCAAGTATGAGTGTTTATTTATATCTATGCATAATATTCCCTTGTTTGTTTAGGTCCATGTTTTGTAAAAGGCTGTGTTAGATACATGCCTTTGCGTTTTGTGTTTGTAGTTTAGCATCCGTGGTATTTGTTTCAACTGAACTTTAATCCCTTTTTTCTCTAGTGTCTGCATACTAATATGTAATGTGGACTCTGATACAATACATTTAATTGAATTACTAACCAAATTATGTTTTATTTCTCTTCTTAAATACAACATTACTATAAAAAAATATAATACATGCAACCTCATTTATTCATAGGAATTATATTCCTGTGCAAAGTTACAGTTGGCAAAAAGGTATAACTAAGAATATTCTGGTTTCTGGGGGGGGAGTGGCCTTACTGTTAGGAATTTTAAAGTATTTTACAATTACTTTGTTTTCCTTTTTATGCAAACACACTGATAAAAATCTGTCCTAATAAATTTGTCAATAAGTGTAAAATAAAATCTTAGTGTTAAATAAGCAAGTGATGCCATTTGTTTTTTATTTCTACTTGTTATATACAGTAATCTTATATTTTAAAAAGTAGGAAGTAGGGGATCAGTTTAGAACTTTGTCCAAGTACTTGTAGGTTTTGGGGGGGTTCTTTTGAATTAGACTAGATAAATGCATGATTTATACCCCTATATTTGCCTATATTTAGTTTGTATATTTTATCCACTGGAGCAGATATATATTTCTGGATGATTATCTTGTACAAAGGGTAAAATGTTACTGTTCTTCTGAGAACAATCATGGAATTCCTAAAACCTTAATTGATTCTTCTACCTTTGAATTATTTTTAAATGTTCTCTTTTCCAATTCCTTTTCTACTTCTGTTGACAAATTATTCTGTGTGATTTGAACTGTTAAAATAGTCATTTCACTGCTGAATAATTTACATGTTACTTTTTTTCCTTTAGAAATCAATGTGGACAGAACATAAATCACCTGATGGAAGGACTTATTATTACAATACTGAAACTAAACAGTCTACTTGGGAAAAGCCAGATGATCTTAAAACACCTGCTGAGGTAAATGTTTGAAGACTAGGAAGCAGAACTGTTAAGTAGCTTCGGTATAATTTTATATTAAGCTCCAAAGAACAGTTCTTCTTTTTTTCTAATTAGTTAAGTAATTGGGTGGAGAGCATTAATATAGTTAGAATAATAAGCAAGAACAATAAAATTTGTTTTCTTATATGGACATACTTTGTTTATTATGGTCCTATGTTCAAGGATATCTTCAAGAATAAATTGAAGGGTAAAGCAATTTTCTTCAATTCAATATGACCTGTATGATTTTAGAAGACATGTTAACAGTTCCAGATAACCATGGGGTTTGATATAATGAAATTAAATAACCTATAAAATACTGTCTTGTCTTAGAGTGGAATATTTTCTTTGTCAAGATGCCTCTGAAAGGATATTATTTTGTGTGTACATTTTAACATTCAAAATAGATAAATATGATAAAATTAAGATTGAAGCAGTAAATTATGCAATATTGCATGTTTTAATAGTCATGCTCAGAAAGAGGTGATCTTTTTCACTGAAGAATGTTTTACCTAGCCAGCGGTATTCCATTTTTATTTACCTTAACTAAAGAACTTAAGATGGTAATGTATTTTTCACACACTGTATTACCCCTGTAGTCTAGTATGTACATAGTGTTTGTGAAGGAAGGTTGATAGATAACATTTATTTCTCATTCATATGCACACACACTCTCAGGGTTATAACAAATTAATTGACTATGAAACTAAAACATTAGGATGGATGAATCATCCCAAAGTCTTCCCAAACTTTCCATTTGTCTTATTTGTATTAATATATGAACCCTCCATTCACTAAGTATGGGGCTGGTGGTTTTTACCTATGTGAATATAAGAGGGGAAGTACACACAGTTGAAATTTAGGTAGATGCCTAACTTTGAAGAATCATCTTTGCACTTTCTAAATATATTATCTTTGACAGATTATTTTCTCTTCAATAGTTAAATGATATATTCAATAGTCAACAACTATCATGCTATGAATATGTAGAGTTATATAGGTAGACAATGTCTAGTAAAAACAAGTGCAGATGGTTACTATGTTACTATTTGCTGAAAGTTGTTTCCCTTCTTTAGCAACTGTTGTCTAAATGCCCATGGAAAGAGTACAAATCTGATTCTGGGAAGCCTTATTACTATAACTCTCAGACGAAAGAGTCCCGCTGGGCCAAACCTAAGGAACTTGAAGATCTTGAAGGTAAGATGGAAAAAAATCCTACTGGGAAGTTGTGTATATACGAGTCACCTGAAAACAGTCCCTGAATAGGATTATTCAAACTGAGGCCTTATTCTTTAAAAAAAAAAAGATTAAATTATATGCACATTTTAAATGATATAACATTTTTTGTGGGCTCTTATTTTCTTGTTGCTCTAGATCTCAGTTCTATAGATTTTAAATAGACTTTTATTTGATTTGATTCCATTGAAACTAGGATACCAGAATACCATTGTTGCTGGAGGTCTTATTACAAAATCAAACCTGCATGGTGAGCTGCTTTGATAATTCATTTTCTGTTATATTTAACATTTAGAGTATGTCACTAATTTTCACTAACCATGAATGGATAAATCTGCAGTGAAAGACATTAATCCAAACAATTACTTCTATGTAAGAGTTATATTATAAATGAGCTTAAAGGTTTTTAATTTGTGTTTTGGTATTTTAAATAAACATGAATGTTGAACAAGGTCACATACAAACTTGTAGTATCCCTCAGAATGTTGGTGCATACATGGGACATGTGATTAGGCTTAACCATGATAATAGGTAGTAGTTGATCTTGAGTCAGTTATTTTGTCCATATATTATTAGATTTTAATTAATACTGATTTTGTTTTAGTATCATGAAAAATAGTATCAATGTTTTTTTCTGAAAGTTAAGTTAAATAAATGAATATAAAAATTACATATTTTATAGAAGGAAAGTTTGATTACGCAGTACCATTAAAAATTTAGGAAAGATTGTTACCTTACAATACTTGGCATAAAATAACATTCTGTGATGTTATTTTATGAATTTTATTTTATTTTAAGAATTAAGTTACTTTACTCTCCTTAAAATATAATCCTTTGTTAAATTGATCTAGATCAGCCAGGTAAAAGGTTATGAGAAGTGGTAGGGTATTACCTTACAACTTTAGATGATATTAGTTATGATTATCTCTTATGTGGATTTTTTTTTTTTGCATCTTAAAATAGATGTTCAGAAATATGTTCATAGACTTAGGTTTACATCATTGCTTACATGCAGCACCTCATTCTCTAGTGATACAAACAAAGATACTGTGTCTTACAAACGAATTTAAAATTACCTGAGCCTAGAATGCAAAGAAATATTGAGTGTTCAAATGTTTAAAGTTCTGTCTAAATTGTCTGAGCATGAGCTCATAGTAATTTTACCAATAGAATCCCAAATTGCTCATCTACTGAATATCAAGCTCATTTCTGATATGACTACAAATAGTTGGTTTGAATAGCTGCTTATCTGCTTGTCTGTGGTAGTATGAAAAATAGGCCAGAAATCATGAGTTCAATATCAATTTAAATTTGGTGTCTTTTAAAAAGTAGTCTCATCCCTGGAGACAATACTATTGCATTCCTAAATTATAAATATTTTCAATGTGTGATTACATGGCCAGAAGCCTTTGGAATCATCAGCATTGGAAAAGGTTACTCAACAATCACAATTGCTGTTGTAAAAAGTTTCATTGTTGTATTGTATTGAGGCTTTGAAACTAAAGTAAATACTTGCTCTTTAAAGCAAGTTTTAAATTGTCAGATGATAAATTAGATCGGATGAAATTATGATACTTTCATCTCCTTTTAGAGTTTGTTTTCGCTGGTTTTATTTAAAAACTAGTTGATAACTTTTCTGTTTTCTTTAATAGCCATGATCAAAGCTGAAGAAAGCAGGTAAGCAATTTTGAAAATCAGTATGGTTTACAAATTTGGCATTTCTACTGCATTCATGTTTTAATTGTCCACTTTTTAAAAAGGATATGAATGCTATTTAATTGGATTAGGATAATGGTCTGATGTCTTTGGAAGGTTTTATGGGGGGTGTTAAAAAGAAAATGTATTTACTCAAGTTTATCTTTTGCTACACAAGTACTTTATTATGGAATGCATTGTTTGTGAATTAAGTTTCTCATTTTGGGAATTAGTGATTAACTGTATATCTCCATTATATAACTAAATTCCTTTTTTTGCTGTCTTGAGGAATAGACCCATAGCTTTGTGTATGTTAGCGATCAACTACTGAGCTATATACCCTAGCCTACAAAGTTTCCCTTTAATTGTTGAAATGTAGATTTTATAAGCCTTCGAGTTTTGATATATATCAAATATGTTATTCAAAGTAAGAGATTGAGGTTTTATTGAAGTAGTTGGACATTAGGAAATACAAGCATTTATATCAGTGCCTATTTCAGATTACTGTGCAGTTTTGCTGTAAGCAAAATAGTAGTAGAAGTCGGAAGTGGTAACAGTGCACAGTAGGAAGGATACAGTACTCCCTGAAGCTCTTGTATCTGAGCCCAACCTAGGCAGTATGGCTAGATACTCTCTAAAACAAACATATGTTTAATATAGTCTTATTTTATGTTCTTCTGGGGTGGCTTTCTAATTTACTGTCAATGATTTGTTTAACCGTTTGTTACAACTTTATAATTGGCTTTATTTAGCATTACTGTTATAATATTGAAATGACCAGTTCTTGTTCTCTCTCTCTCTCTTTCTCTCTTTTTCCTTCCCTCCCCCTCCCCTTTTCTATTCTTTTATTCCCCTCTCCCCCCATCTCTTTTAATGTATAGCAAGCAAGAAGAATGTACTACAACATCAACAGCCCCAGTTCCTACAACAGAAATTCCTACCACTATGAGCACCATGGCTGCTGCAGAAGCAGCAGCTGCTGTTGTTGCAGCTGCTGCAGCTGCTGCAGCAGCAGCTAATGCCAATACTTGCACCACACCTACTAATACTGTGGGAAGTGTTCCAGTTGCTCCTGAACCTGAAGTTCCTTCCATTGTTGCTACTGCTGTAGATAATGAAAATACAGTAACTGTATCAACTGAGGAGCAAGCACAGCTTGCTAATACCACAGCTACTCAAGATCATACTGGTGATATATCTAGTAACACTGGAGAGGAACCGTCTAAACAAGAAACTGTAACCGAGTAAGTTTAGTAACTCAGACTTCTGGAAATAATGCCTGACTTAAGATAGAAGAACTTGTTAATTTAGTCCATGACATTAAATGTTTAAGTAAAAACTTAAGTTTTTCTAATGTTGATCCATTTCAAAAGGTGAATTTCAGTGGTGTCATGCCACCAAACATTTGAAATGTAATCTGTTCAAGTCGTAATCTTACCTTGATTAGCACTGAGTATAGGGTGAAGCACAAATTTAAAATCTATCAGTGTACTATATGAAATCAAAATCAAGGCAAAAAGGAAAAAATCAGCAGTTTACAAACTTCGAGTATTTTAAATAAAGGCTTGGTATCATGCCCTGGTTTGTTTATTTTTGGTAAGGGGTTGTATGTTTGTTTTTCCCTTTTTGTTTTATGTGCTCAGTACAGCACTGCCAAGAAGTACTGCAGATTGCTGTTGAACGTAGACATAAATTTTGAAAGATCAGAAGCTCTGCCAACTAGAGTAGAATTAAACTTGTTTTCATTCTTTTTGGCTTATTGATAGTGATTAATTTTCAGCTTATTGTAAATAAAGTGAAAAATATGAACAGCTTTTTTCAAAAATGCCTCAGATGAGAGAAGGCACTTTATATAGGAACTGCAAATAAGGAGGGCACTTAGAATTGCAAAACTTATAATTGATTTTTTTCTACCATATGATGCAAGATATAAATGGAAGACTAATCTAACCAAACACTGTTATCCAGTTACTGTTAGTCACACACCTCTGTCTCTCCACTCCTTACTCTAAATGTTTCTTCTCTTCTCTCATGTTAATTTCACAAATAACTGTATAGTGTTTTAGTATTGAAATACTTAAAAAGAAATGAGATGATAAATTTGGAGAGAAGAATAAAGATCACATTTTCTTTTGCTCTTCTGACCTTGGCTAAACACATATTTAAGTATATATATTTAAGTATTTTGTGTGTGTGTGTGTGTGTGTGTGTGTGTGTGTGTGTGTGTGTGTGTGTATCATACATTTTCATTTTTCTAATTTTATTTATTTTATGTATAAAAGTAGCTGTCTTCCAATACACCAGAAGAAGGCATCAGATCCCATTACAGATGATTGTGGGCCACCATGTGGTTGCTGGGAAATTGAACTCAGGACCTCTGGAAGAGCAGTCAGTGCTCTAAACCGCTGAGCCATCTCTCCAGCCCCTATATCATACATTTTCTGCATACATAAAAGCCCTTCATCATATCAACTGATGACATCTTATGATATGAGCTTTTGAGTTATCATTCTCCTACATGTTATGCTTGAACTTTTTAAATACTAAAATGCTGACATGCTCAAAATATTTTATGCAGCTTGTTATGATAATTACATGTAATTTGTGCATATCTTCATATAATTTTATTTTAGTACATAATACAATATACTCTACAGGGTATAATTACTTCAAGAATAAGGAGAAATTTTATTTTGCTGCTGCATTCATTTATATGAATGTGGAAGGTCAAGAGTAATTTATTTTTCATAATTTTGACAAGTATTCTTTCTTTTTTTTTTTTTTTTTGTTTTTCGAGACAGGGTTTCTCTGTATAGCCCTGGCTGTCCTGGAGCTCACTTTGTAGACCAGGCTGGCCTCGAACTCAGAAATCCGCCTGCCTCTGCCTCCCAAGTGCTGGGATTAAAGGTGTGCGCCACCACCGCCTGACACAAGTATTCTTTCTTGGCAGCATTTCAACATTAGTTCATGAGTCCTAATTTCTTAACAATTGTAGTTAACTTGCTTGTAAGGACACATAAAGAATGATATATTTCCATATATTACATTCTTATGTCAGTAGCTATTGCAGTGTCAAATCCATCATTTTTCTAGTGAACTAAAGTTTTTAAATTTAGTGTGGGATCCCACTAAATTATCAACAAGGAGTTGATAATTCTGTTTTAAATTAATTCTTTTTGAAATCACTATTCAGCAGTATTTTTCACAACATTCCAAATAATATTTATTTGGAGTTCTTCTGGGTTACAGAGTTACTTGGCGCTTGTGCCATAGTCTTTTATCAGCCAAAAACAACATAAGAATACATTAGCTTTGTCATATTCTATCAATTCTACGTTTGCAAAATTATCTGAGCTGGATTTTGCTAATTGATCACTTATATTGCACTCTACATTCTTTGTAGTTTTTATATACACGTAGAAAATTATCAGAGTTTAAATGTGAAATGTGAATAAATATGATGGGCCATTTATTAATGTGTAAACTAGTGATGTACATCAGCTTAGTGCAGTTCCATGTTATGTTCTGGCCTTTACAAAGGATCTGGTAACTGATGCTACAGAAATTCTGTAACTTTATGTCCTTGGCCTCTGACAGTTATATTTTTAGGGTTCATGTAGGAAATCTTCAGAATTTGTCAAGTTTTAGGTCAGCTTCAAACAGCTAAATGATAAGGGAGATTTTCTTAGCAGAAAGTAGTTACTGAAGTTATGAATAGCATGTTTAAATTTCTGTCTCTCTAGTTTTACTCCTAAAAAAGAAGAGGAAGAGAGCCAACCAGCAAAAAAAACATATACTTGGAATACAAAGGAGGAGGCAAAGCAAGCATTTAAAGAATTATTGAAAGAAAAGGTATTATAGATTTTTTTAAATAATGTAATAATTTCTAATAAATGTTCACTTTGGCGCCTTTATTTAAAATACTAATCTCTAGAACTGTTATAACTGACAGCAAAGTAAATTTGTTGTGTTTTAATTGAAGAACGCTTTTGTGAAACTTAAAAAGGTATTAATTTCACAAGCATATTTTTGCCTTGATGTATAAGATTTTTTTCAAAAAACTTGAATCATTATTCTTTTGTTGATAAGACTAATACAGAAAAATACTATTTCAATTTCAATATGAATTTGTTTTCACAAAATTGCTTCATTAAAAATGGTTTTAGACTTTAAAAAAATCTGCAAAAGGAGGTGCTTGATATTTTCAGTGAGCATTACCCTTGCCTTCCCATAATACTACTACTTCCTGTGTCCTTGTATTCAATACTAATTTTTCCTTTAACTAATTTTCAGCGGGTACCCTCTAATGCTTCATGGGAGCAAGCTATGAAAATGATCATAAACGATCCTCGGTACAGGTAATACTATGATTTATAAATTTACTTTTTACATTAATCTTAGGATATTTAAAATTGTGTAAAACAGTATAACTATATAAAGAGTTGTTCATAGCTTTGTAGTTGGCATAGAGATATTTTATGTGTGCTAAGCCAAAAACCCAAAAGACTTGTCCTACAATCTGAGCACTGTGCTACACATGAAATTAGAATCATTTTAAAACTAGAAGTGAAATTAGAGTCATTTAAAAACTAGAAGTGAAGTTAGAATCATTTTAAAACTAGAAATTGCTTTTTAGAATCATTTTATATCTTCAATAAATTGCACAAATGTTCTTAATGTATGCATGAAACTTTTTCCCAAAGCATCAACCTTTGCTTCTCCAGCCTTTATGCTTATTCTTGTATTGTTGTTGTTGTTGTTGTTGTTGTTATTATTATTATTATTATTATTATTATTATTATTATTATTATTATTATTTAGTGCTTTAGCAAAGCTGAGTGAGAAAAAGCAGGCCTTTAATGCATATAAAGTCCAGACGGAGAAAGAGGAAAAAGAAGAAGCAAGATCAAAATACAAAGAAGCTAAGGAATCTTTCCAGCGTTTTCTTGAAAATCATGAAAAAATGACTTCGACAACCAGATACAAGTAAGGTTTCTAATGATATGGAAAGTGATTTCCTTTTGTTTGTGTCCTATATATTGCCAACTCGTCCAAAATAGATGATAGTGAACATAGCTGTGTGAATGAGAATGTGGTAAAAAAAAGGGTATAAGGTACCCCCAAAAATCCGTAATTTGAGTTTACATATAAGCCCACTTTAAAGGTATTAATTAGGCAATAAACATACCACATTAGCTGTTATCTGTTTTAAAGTCTGCAGAAAATGCCTTAATGTAAGAAAAAAATAGAGACTTTTGCTCTTCTGTTGATATTTTACTGACTGTCATAGAATTTTCCCGAGTAATAACTTTTAAACTTACAATGAATGGAAAGGGTGTTCATTGACTACCTTTGAAAAATGATCTAAAATTGTACTGATGCATGAAGGAAGTAACATTTAGTTTCATAATCACTAGAAAAGCTGAGCAAATGTTTGGGGAGATGGAAGTTTGGAATGCAATATCAGAGCGTGATCGTCTTGAAATCTATGAAGATGTTTTGTTCTTCCTTTCAAAGAAAGAAAAGGTACTTTTAAAATTATCAGTATTTCAACATTCTGAAGAATTTTATCTTAAACGATGTAACACAGTTTCCTTAATTTGTATAGTGTATGCTTTACATCATATTTATTCATTGGAAGCTATGTTAAAGATTAAATGAGTTAACTCAGTCTTGTTTCCCTCTTTTCAAAGATAGTAATTATTTAAGTCATAGTGGGTATTGATTTATTTGAATATTTATCACAGTTGTTTTGTATCATTCTTAAAGGAAACATGGATGATAGTTCAGATATTACTAAAACATTACACATAGCAGAATAACATTGGAGACTTAGATATTTCCATGCCGTGACTGCTTTCAGTAGCCCTCATTATAAAAGGTAATCTGCACTGCACACTGGTAAGGCCCTGAATTTATGGAATAAGGACCCCAAAACAAATAGTTTTTGGACTCTGACTTCAAAAACAGATGGAAAAACTAGACTTAGCCACAAACAACAGTAACAAAATAAAAGATTGATACTAAAGGCATATATATAAAACAGTCATAGCAAGTCAGATACTTTGTTTAAATGTTAAAAGGTATTCAAACATTTATCACAGGAACAAGCAAAGCAGTTACGAAAGAGAAATTGGGAAGCCTTAAAAAACATACTTGACAACATGGCGAATGTAACATACTCTACCACGTGGTCTGAAGCCCAGCAGTATCTGATGGATAATCCAACATTCGCAGAAGATGAAGAGTTACAGAGTAAGAACAGTGACAAGTAGTGCCCTCCAAGGCACAAAGTTATTGTCAACTTTTGTATGAAATCAGGATTATTCTGACTTCTTGTTCGGTCACTAACTCAATTTTACACAATGATTTGTCCATCTTGGAGGTGGGGAAAGCTTGATTTTCAAATGGGTTCCTTCTAATTGAATTTTAAATTTAGATTTAAGAAAAAATGCTTTAGGAGAGATCTCAGTTATCTTTTATAGATAATACTTGAAATATGTAATAAGTCAGCCATTTACAGATCATTGGAGTCTTCTGAATACAATAAGGCAGCTGCACTTAAAACTCATAGTGACTAAGACAGCATGCAAAATACTTACTCCCAGGGTGCAAATGGGAAGTGACCATGAAATCTCACCCTTCACTGTAGAGATATTAGCAGCTGATAGCTACTGGAGAGGGAGAGGCTGTTCTCTCTTTAAGAGAATGGCTCCTGGTAACTTGACCATAATCCATGGAAGGCCTTATATCCAAGAATATTTGGGCATGACAACTTGATCTTGATGTAAGCAAGAAAATGGTGACAGCAAGGTTAGGTAGAAGAGTAGAGCGGACATCTGTAAAGAGTTGTGTGGGGGGGCTGATGAATATGATCAAATGCATACAGAACTCTTGAACTAAAACACTAAAACTAAAAAGGTACACTAGGTACCCTTTAGTGTAAGCATGACATTGCTTCTGTTAGCTAAAGTCCATTGTGCCGTGTGCATGTCCTCCTCTATTTATTCTCTGTAGGATTTGAAGTCGTCACTTGTGTCATTCTAAAATTATGTTTGAATTCAAATACAAGTGTTTTTTAAAACTAAATTGGACTTACATATAATAAATAAATAAATCTTTTAAAAAAAAAAGGGCTGGTGAGATGGCTCGGCGGGGAAGAGCACCAACTGCTCTTCAGAAGGTCATGAGTTCAAATCCCAGCAACCACATGGTGGCTCACAGCCACCCATAATGAGATCTGATGCCCTCTTCTGGTGCATCTGAAGACAGCTACAGTATACTTACATATAATAAATAAATAAATCTTTTAAAAAAAAACTAAATTGGAAATTTGTAGAGTTTAATGCAAATAAACTGCTTTCTTTATTAATACTTTAATTTTTTTTTATTGAAAAAATACTATAGACATGGATAAGGAAGATGCATTAATATGCTTTGAGGAACACATCCGGGCTTTAGAAAAGGAAGAAGAAGAAGAAAAACAGAAGACTTTGTTGAGAGAAAGGAGGAGGCAGCGTAAAAATAGGGAATCTTTTCAGGTAATAGAAAGATGCCTTTTCTGGCTTAGTTCTATATTACAATCATTGAATTTCAAGTTCTGAGATACTTGTCTCTAGTTCATTACCTAGGCTTTGTGGATGACCAGTATGTTGAACTCTTTAATTTTTATAATTTAGTTTTTATTCTTGGATATTTGAGGCAAAAGAATATAGCAGGGTGCAGCAAGCATCATTTGACTTGAGCATAAGGTTTTAGCTGAGTGACGATGCATAGGGCTAGGTGGAAACAGGAAGAGTGGTGAGTGCTTTGTAGCAGTTGAGATTTGGTTCCCAAAGGATGTGCTGTACAATTTAGACATGGAACATAAGTAATCCCTTTACATGGGAATTTAAACTATGTTCTGTAGTCAGTGGCTCCTTTTTCACTTCTAGTGGCATTCTTCCCATTACAAAGAAATGAATTTTTGCTATTTAAATTTTTATGGGTTTCCCTAGGTGACCCAGGCTGTCCTCAGACTTGCTGTATAACCCAGACCACTTTTGTACTC
>JADRCC010547564.1:0-15131 GCA_019843855.1 Hylomyscus alleni
CCCCCCCCCATAACACACACGCAAATAAATAAATGCAACATAAAAAACTTTAAACAACATATACTGTTTCCATTATATATATGAGTATAGCTAATGTATATGTAATATATTAGTGTATATATATATATATATACATATATATATATATATATATATATGTAAACTATAGGCCAAAAGACAATGTGAGCTAAAATGGGAGTACAAATCTTATAAATGAAAAAATAAAGATATTTAACAATACGCATAGAGACATACAATCGCATAAAGGAACAGGAGTACAAATTTCAACCCTGAGAAGTAGTAGCATAAAGTATATGCTTACTAGCTGGGCAGTGGTGGCACACGCCTTTAATCCCAGCACTTGGGAGGCAGAGGCAGGCAGATTTCTAAGTTCGAGGCCAGCCTAGTCTAGAGTGAGTTCTAGGACAGCCAGGGCTACACAGAGAAACCCTGTCTCGAAAAACCAAAAAAGGAAAAAAGAAAGGAAAAAAAAGTATATGCTTACCACAATATAATAGGACTATCTGGTCAATGTCTAGGAGGATTTGCGCCAAACACCTTGGAAAGCAAGCCAACATCACCTAATAAAGCTCACACTCCTGCTTAGTAATCTAGTTGGGGACAGACAGTCAATTTACTCGGTGCTACAAGAATAGCCACAGTCCTGTCACTCATCTACAAGGACAAAGGCTGCGAATATCCTGACTCTTTCAAGATCCTAAGATAAAAATTAATTAAGTTTATCTAGGAGAATAAATAAACAGGAAAACACTCAGGGGCATGGGATGGGGAGAAGGAGTAGACAAGAAAGGAAAGATAAGAGGTCAGGAGTCAGGTATTAAACCACCTGCTGTGTGTGTGACTGAGGTGTTTGTCACAGGGGAACTATGGGAGCTGCAATGACCTATGGGAAATGTGGAAATGTGGTTTTTACATATAACCCTCAAGAGTAGTCACCTTCTGAGGGTTGCTCCCAGGACTGCTCTTTTGCAGTTGTATGCTGGCAGAATGGGGAAAGTGACCCTCAGGCTCAGAAGCAGCCAACAGCATCTAGAACTTGGTGAGAGAGCTAAGAGGATCTAAGATCCAAGGCTCCCTGACTGGAAACAGGTAAGTGGCCGCACATTTACACAGTGCAATACTCCAGGGTAGTCCGAGGGTTACTGAAGCCCTGTGCCCTACTCCACGCGTGATGCTCATCGAGCAAAGGCACTGCAGCATGTTCATTTTAAAAACACATTTTAATGGGAAGAAAACAGCAGGTTTTATCAGAGGCGAAGTGTGGGAGAAATGGCTGGAGATGAAAGAGAATGCACGGATGGAGGGTTCCAAGCAAGATTTTATTGATGTTTATTTCATAAACCTAGGTACACTTTCAGTATAAAATATTTCATAAAACTTGTCAAAGAAAGGGCTAGAGAAAGGACTCTAGTTAAGAGTACATGTGGCTCTAATAGAGGAGCCAAGTTCTGTTCCCAGCACCCTCGTCGGGTAGTTCACGATCTCCTGGAACGCCAGGTCCAGAAAATCCTAGCTTGGGTCTCCTTGGGTTCTGCATTCAAACGCACGTGTCTCCATACACACACATAGACACATAACTAAAAATAATTTTGAAAACATCCTTGAAATTAAAAAAAAACAAAAAACCTCATCAAAGGATTCACAAGAATATCTCTTGAGTAGAAGAATAAAGAAATTTCTTTTCTGGGATGCTTCTTTTTACCTGAATTATTTATTTCCTTATTTATTTTGAGATAATGTCTCTCTTTTTTTTAATTTTTTTAAAAAGATTTATTTATTATTTATTTTAAGTACACTGTAGCTGTCTTCAGACACACCAGAAGAGGGTGTGCGTCAGATCTCATTACCGACGGTTGTGAGCCATCATGCAGTTGCTGGGATTTGAACTCAGGACCTTCGGAAGAGCAATCGGTGCTCTTACCCGCTGAGCCATCTCTCCAGCCCCCAAGATAATGTCTCTTTCTGAAGTCCAGGCTATACTGGAACTCACAGGATAGCCCAGGCTGGCCTCAAACCATGACCTTGCTGCCTCAGCCTCCCGCATGTGGGATTGCAGGCATGCTACTGTGCTCAGCCTTCTCCCCTGCACTTTCCACAGTAAACATGCACGTCTTTTATATTAAAGAGACCATTTAAAGGCAAAGGCATCCCCACAAGACCCCTTCCCTTCCACTCTTCCTTCTACCTACCATGTGACATGCACAGCCAATCTAGAAAAAGTGGGAAATCAAAGCCACTGGATTCCCCATTGTAGTTATTAACTTACAGAATGATCCCTGGCTCGCTAATTCAACTACACATTTACATTTGCCCACGGGCATTAACGGGGTAGGGGGGTGGGTGGGTAGAGGGTAGAGGAAGTAGGCCAATTCTAAAATAAATCATCTGGTGGGCAATTAAATACTTGATAAAAGTTGAAGGGAAGGGAAAAAAAAAAAAAAAACCATAACACTACAGGTTAAATCCTATTAAGACAGATTTCTAATGACTTTCTACTCTCTCGTAAGAGACCTGGAGTTACATCCAGGGTGTATCAAACAGCGATTGAAAATGCAAGTATTTAAACTATAATAAGAAACTCGGGGTGTTTATAATATCAATTTTTATTTTGAAAGATAAATTGTAAGTGAAAAGGGCAACCTTGGTCGCCTTCTCCCCTGTGGAATCCGGAAAGTGAAGCTCCTAGATGCCTGGAATAACCCATCTGCGCGTTGTATTAATGCTTTATATATTTTGTAAAAAACCATACAAAAATTCCTGCTACTCTGAGAAGCCGCTCCATAGGCTCAGCTGTTGGGATGTAAATTTATCATCAGGAGCATCCTCCCAACACTAGCACAGGATAGGTGGGTCCTTCAAGAGCAAAACTTGCTGTGTCATGTCTTCCTCTAGAAGCCGGCTGGTGGTGTGGAACCTAAGATGGATTGGGGCAGGCTAACAGAAGAGCTGTGTTTTGACTATGCGCTGCTTAGCGTGCCCTCCTTCAGGACTTCAAAATCACTAAGGTTTATATACGCGCAATCTCAGAGGCCTAAGTGAACAGGCCTGAGGGCCTCTAGAAGACTTGAAAACGTTTGGGGAGAATTCCTGCCCAGATACAAGCAATAGAGCGTGAATCTCCTTTGTGAGCCCAGAAAGCTTTGAGTAAAGAGGGTAACTAGAAACTCCCACAACCCCAACAGCAGTATCTGCCTCTACAAGCTTCTTGCTGTGGCCCTTGACAACACATCCCATTTTCCGGGTTCTTTACGGTAACTCTGTACAACAAACATTGTACAGGAATGTCACAGGCCTACATCTCTTACAGGCTAAGCTTGACAAGAGGCTTCCCTCCAGAATATTTAAAGGGAGAAAAAGAAAAGGGAATCAAAATCCTAAGGTCTGACACTGAGTCAGCACACAGAATTTATAAGTGGTCTCATATATTGTGCTGAGGAGCCAATCTCTAAGAACTCCAGAACCCACAAAGGCTGGAAGATGAGACATGACTTTTACCACCAACATTAACCAAGGGCGTTCTCTCAGAGTATCAGCATGGCATTGAAACTTGGATGCATATATTGTTTTCTTTTTAATGAAAGAAAAATGCTTCCTGCTTTCCTAATAGGAAAGCCAACTTCCAGGGAGCCAAGCACTGCCATCCTGTCACTCAGGCAATGGCAAGCCACCACCTGAGCTCCAAGCTGGGATCTGCTATCTCTGGTGGGAAACACCTTTGAGGTATCATAAATGATCATTATCCATAAACGGGATACTGAAAATCAGAATCCCCGGATGATATGGATTTTTCATTTTTATCTCCCTCACACTCTTCCTCTGAACTCTCTTTCTAATAAAAAAAAAAATTAAATCAAAAGCTGACAACAGAAAAAGAATTACAATGGATTCTGTAAAAATTCACCTTGCCCCGTCCCCCCCACCCCCTCGAAAAAAATGGGTTTAAGATGAAATCTGTCTTTCAATTGAAAGAAGAGGCCAAGAGACAATAAAAAGATATAGGCTTAAATGAGGAAAAGTCTTTACATCATCAGTTACTTTTCCATTTTAATTAAACTTGAATTCCAAATGATGGCGAGTTTATTAACAAGATAATTCTTTGTAAGTCACTGCTGAACAGGTTTTAGAAGAGTTTTATGGTTTGTCAATATCAAATGGTGGCGAGTAATCTAAGAATTTAGTGAGCCAATAAAAAGATAGGCAGCTACAATACACCCACAGTCCCGGAGAACTCCCTGGGGGACTAAGGTTACTTTCAACACTACCAATTAAGGCAAAAGCTCCAGCACTGGATTTTCCATTTCTACCTCAGGTCCCCTGATCCCTCTTTCCAACCGACACATCGTCACCTGTGTTCGGGCATGCATCTGAGCATGCTGTACTTGGAGAGATGGAATTCAGATTGTTTTCACAACTGGAAAATGTCTACATCATGTACACACACGACTATATCAGATGACTGAAATAAGTCTTGAATCACCAGGACTTACTATTTACTTATGTGCTCTGCGTACTTCAAATGCGCACATTTACTGGAGTTCTGTCTTCAAGGCGGTCTCCACCTGAAGACTACAGCCTCTAGGAAGACACAACATAAAGATTCAAGACTCTCTGTCATGACAAATGTCCCAGTTAGGTCACACTTGCATGAGCGTGAATGCAATGCTGTGTAGAGGAAACAAAGCCAGATACACAGCAAAATGTATTGAGGGGAAATTCCTAAGAATTGAACATGAGATAATTTGAAAATTCAGGACAATGCAACCCAACATAAAATTTCCTTGGGATACTTCACATCCACGAACTGAAAACACATCAGAATTCTCCATATTCCTGTTAAAAATCTGACTTTAAGGTGGCAGATAGCTCTCAGTTTAAGAATAGCCATTCAAGATGCTAGGACAGTAGTTTATATTCTCTACCAGTATATTTTTTTAATTCGATATTTATGGGGGAAAATGATAATGAGGCAAGTAGCATAATTCAAACTTCTAGTTCCTCAGACTGGGAAGTATTTTGGTCAAACAGGAAAACAGCACCTCACAAGGCTACTCTCTACAGTGAGCCTGAAACTGACTTGCCTTCTAGAGACTTTCCAATGAAAAACCAGCATTGGATATGTGCACACACTACAACATTAGTTTCCATATAGCACTAACTCCTTTCACAAAATGTGTGTGTGTGTATTAATTCTTATAACTTCGTTCTTTTTTTGAATCAAGATAAATACATCTGGTCTAAAGTCACCACAGGCCATGGCAGAAACACCAAATGCAGAGGGCCTTGAGGGTTGAATAAACCCATTGTCCCTTTTCAAAGAATAAAGCTGTATTCACATGAAACCAGAGTAAAGAGTGGAGTAGAATAAAGCCTGAAAATTCAGAAGCCAGTCAGAAGTGACTGAAACCCACTCACATTTTTAGTGGACAGCTTCTGAGGTCTGTACTACACTTTGCTTCTATCACATAATGAAAATGTTGGGGTTGGTGGAAAATGCCTGAAGATAGCACTCTGCTGTAAGAAGGACTGAGGATAGCACTCTGCTGTAAGAACTCCTGTTTGCTCTTTTTATTTTGTCCTGTTTAAATCCCTCCATATATTTAAACACATAAAGAACAAACTGAAGAGGTCAATCTGCTAAGTATTTTTATCATTTTTAAGAATTATTTTTATTTTATTTAGTTATGTGTATGTGTCTGTATGAGTGTATGCCACATGTTGGGGGTAGGGGCCCTCAGAGGCCACAAGAGGGTATTGGATGCCCTGGAACCGGAGTTACGGGGTGGTTGTCAGATCCCTGGGGGCTGAAAACTGAGCCTGGGTACTCTGGAAGAACAGAAAGCACTCAACCCCTGAGCCATCTCTCCAGCTCCCAAGCATTTGCTTTTATGTTCTGCTTGAAGACATAAATCAAAGCCAGGCATGGTGGCACATACCTTTAATCTCAGCCCTTGGAGAGCAGAGGCAGGCGGATCTCCAAATCAGAGGCCAGCCTGGTCTACAGAGTAAGCTCCAGGAGAGCCAGGGCTAGACAGAGAAAGAAACTCCGTCTTGAAAAACAAACAACGTGAATCAAATTAAAATAATGTACATATATACTGCTTTGTGTAATTTATTAATCAACTACATAAACTGCCTTATTTAACTCCTGTAAAGAACATGCCAAGTCCATAATATAGATGAGAAGAAGAAGGATCAATGGAGATGATATCTGTCATATTTCCCCACTGGTCAACAGCTGTTCACCACCCTCATGGTGTTAGAGAAATTCCCACTAATGCATCCCACACTCAGCGTAGGTCTAAAAGTTAATTCTCCGCCTTCTTATGCATCAGGGGAGATTCTGGCACCACCAATGTACCCATCAGAGGGGAAACTGCAGAAGAAAACTATAACTAGTATAGGCTAGATGTGATCTCACCAATAAGGAAGCTATCCCAATGTCCACTTTAGGGGAAAATCAGTGACTTCCGGGCTGTCTCCCGAGGCTGAAGTAGCATTACTGCAGACAGATGTTGCCACAGAGCTGATTTCTTCCCAGTAAAATAAGGCTCTCAGCATGGCATCCAACACTTAGCACACGAAGAGAGAGGATCTTCTCTAAGCCTTCCCCCTACCACGGTTTTGAACACCACTCCTTAACTCTATGCCTAGTTCCTCAGCCCTCCCAAAGAAATTCTGAACTTCACAATATCCCAGTCAGTCAATACATCTTGGACTCAATCCAAACTTGTTTCTGTTGCTTACAGTTAGGGACACTGATTCAAACATATACTAGGATTGTACAGTCCGTACTCGTTGGGGAATCTCTAGGCAAGTCCTAACATATGCATTGGACTCAACAAAGGAAAACTTTGCAAAAAAGAGAAACGGTGCAGTGGCCGGCAAGCCTTGCACTGCAAAGGCCCTGAGACAGAAAAGCAGAACGCCTGGTCTTCTCCATGAAGGGCATAGAGAAGAGCCTCAGGAAACGGGGCCAAGAGGGAACAGGCGCCTGTACACAGTTCATGACCAGGCACGCATCTACGCTAGCCCTGCATGTCACTAATTTGCTTTTCTTTATGAAGCCAAGATAAAAGAAGACATAAGACACACACTTGACAGTTTACGATGAAATTTTAGGCTTATCGCCAGAGCTCCAGGGCAAGCTCTCATATACGTAAAGACAAACGAGTGCCCATAGATCTCCACACATGTGCGCGTTCATATGTACGCACAAGTGAACACCCGTGCGCATGCTCGTACGTATATGTGGACACCAAATATTAACACTGGATGTCTTCAACAATTGCCTCTACCTTACAGCGTTGATACCGGGCTCCTTACGGAATTAAGCAAGACTCACTCACTCAATTAAGCAAGACAAGCTGCCTGCCCATGGAGTCTCCCGTC
The DNA here is from genome assembly GCA_019843855.1 of Hylomyscus alleni. Taxonomy (NCBI): domain Eukaryota; kingdom Metazoa; phylum Chordata; class Mammalia; order Rodentia; family Muridae; genus Hylomyscus; species Hylomyscus alleni. The sequence goes on from JADRCC010547564.1 coordinate 7,411, forward strand.
CGAGAGGTTCTCCTGTCTCCTTCTCGTAGCACTGGAATCACAGGTGCACACTGAGCCTGGGTTTCTACCAGGGCACCTCAGGGCTCTGAGGTCTCAGGTCCTCACAGTTTTATTACAAGTACTTTACCAACTAAGTGACTCCCAAACCTCCCCCATCTACCCCCTCACTCCCCCATCCCACCCCCCACCCTCCACCCCCCACCCTGTCCTCCAGCATGACTTTTCATCTCCATATGGAACCATCCCTAGGTCAGCAAGTATCCAAGTAACATCGGAGGCATGAGAGAGGCATGAGAGACTCATGAGCACAGTGGCTTGGGGGCAAGGCATCCTCTCAGACCCCTCCTGCGGAACTCACTCTTGTACTCTTTGAGAAGTTACTTAGGTCACACCCAGGGATCTTGGCGCTTCTCCTGCCCTCCCCTTGTGAAACTACTGTGTGGCTTAAGTGAACCAGGAGAGACGCCTGCCCTATATAGTAGGTTATTAATATAGAGTAATTGTGATGGTAATAAGTTATCATGGCTCCAGGGCAAACTCTTGACCGGGAAGTCTCGGAACGTCAAAATGTTCTTACTGCCACGATTCCTGGTTACTTGTGTTACGGCCAAATATCTCACAATGCCGCTTCTGCAAACATTTTGAGGGTACAGTCCACCACCCTTTGGAGGGCTTGGCTGCAATAGCAGTGGACCAGGGTACCAACTCACACTGTAGCAGAAGCAGAGGAAGGAGTAGCAGAGCTCAGATGGGCTTTCTTCTTTTTCTTTTTGTTTCCATCCAGAATCAAGCCCATGAAATGGAGCCCTTCACATACGGGGTGGCTTTTCTCCCTCTGTAAACATCCTTATAGGCACATCCAAGGTGTGGCTCATTAGTGCTCTCTCAATCCAATCATGTTGATAATCATTGGTAACCACTGAAATTCCTAAATATGCCCAGAACTAAATCCAGGATGCTAAAAGCAGTTTTACCAAATAAAGAGTCCTTAGGGGTAATGTATCTTATTCCAGCTCTAAACTACTTCAGGGCAAACTGATGTTAATTCTGGGATCCTGTGTTTCCAGAGCCAAATGATTCATAATCTAGAAGACATAAATACTGTAGCAAAGGAAGTTATGCATCGTTTTCAGGCCCTTTATCTCTATTACCTCTGTATCTCTACAGAATCTAGGTGCTAGTACAAAGTCACAGGATACAAGAAAACATGACTGTCAGAGCCAAGGAGATGCCTCAGCAGGGGAACAATGTTTACCAAGCAAGTCTGGTGACCTGAATTCAGAGCCTGGAACTGGTTGGCCCCACAACTTTAGTCTCAACACTCAGGAGGCAGAGGAAGGCAGATTTCCGAGTCTGAGGACAGCCTGATCTACAGAACAGATTCTGGGACAGTCAGAACTACAAAGAGAATCCTTGTCTTTAAAAAAAAAAAAAGTAACTTGGAACTGGCATAAAAAGCCAGATGTGGTTGTATACATCTGTAATCCCAAGGCTCCTACAGAAAGATGGGAAGCAGAGACAGAACAAGTAGGAGAAAGCTCTTGGGCCAGCTAGCCTGAAGTTGACTGTTAAAGGTTAGAGACCTTGCTTCAGCAAGGTTTGGAAGGTAAAAAAAAACAACTTCTCAAAATTGACCTCTAACCTGAACACACTGTGACACGTGTGCTCTCATACACACACACACACACACACACACACACACACACACTTAATTAAAAATAAAACTGTTGATGGCTGAGTGAATGTATATACGATACACAAGTAGTAGATCATAGAGGATACAAAATTGAGCAGTGAAGGGGACATTTACAGAGGACGTGGTAAGAGAGCACGCTCAATGCTTAGCCAGAAGACTAGCTCAGGTCCTAAGAGCTGGGCAGTGGAAAAGGGGTACCGAAGAAAGATATCACACAAAATATAGCAGTATTTAAGGTAGCTGACCACTACAATTGATCTTTATCAGCAACCAGTTAAATTATTTCTAAATCTGTATGTTATGAACATACAGAAAGTGAATTATTCTTAGACACCATATTTTGGCCAGCATACACAATAATATCCACGGTAAATAAGTCAGGCTGGCAACTGCTTCATTGGTTGAGTACTTTGCCAGCATACACAGGCTCTGGGCTTCGTCTTCAGCGCTACATAAGTCAAGTGTGATAGCTCACACCTGCAGTCTCAAGCACACCGAGGTAGAGGCAGGAAGATCTTTACTTCAAGCATGTCTTTACTTACATAGCAAGTAAGTTCGAAGACAGCCTGGGCTGCCTGAGCCCTTGTCTGGGGGCCCTAGAGACATATGAGCCTAGGCTCAAGAACACACATGAGTATGGTTATAAAGTTTGAACCTTCCTTTCAGTACTGTATGATCTCGCCACAAGACAATACAGGGTGTTTTTAAAGTATCACAAAGAAGCATCCTCTTTGTCCTTAGTCTTGAGCTAATACTGTTCATCTCAGTGCCCAACAGCAAGACCTGACACTCATGGTTTGAAAGACAACTTGACTTGTCTGAGCCATCCATACTACCCATAAAAGTTCATCACATTCAGGAAAAACAAAAAAAACCAAAAAGTAAAACTCTGCTCCTCAATATTTCTGTGACATTCTACAGCCTACCTGAGGACAGTGTTTGACAACTGTCCCAGCCATGCTGTGAGAAAAGCAATCTCGACTGGAAGGCACAGGAAGGCATGACTTCCCAGACAGTACAACCCCCTGCAAGCGAAGAGAGCATGCAGTGAGGCTCTGAGTATTGATGCCATTTCACTTGAAGTAGAAGAAAAATATTCAAAATGACAGCAATAAAGTCAGGCAATGTGGGTGGCCCATGCCTGTAATCTCAGAATTTAAGAAGTGCCTACACAGAGAGTCAAAGACAGCCTCAGCTATACAGTAAGTTCAAGGCCCATCTGGACCACATGAAATCCTGTCTCAAAAGAAGAGACAGAGAAAAAGAGGAAAGGAGGGAGGGAGGGAGGGAAATAAAAGAAAGCCAGGGAGGGAAGGAAGGAGGAAAGTTGTAAGACTTACTGAAAGAAAAAGAAGCAGTTGTAATACTGTCTAATCCCTTCAAAGGGTACTGCAGTCCCCACAGACATTCAGATCTGAATGTGGTCATGGCCTGACCATCCTTTCCGTTCTAATTTAGATTAATTGAGCATGTAAATGAATTTAAAGCATACTATTCCAGGGTGAACATTGGAAAGAATGGGAGTTAGTCCATCAGAGAATCCTTGGGAGCCTTTGATCCTCCCACCCAAGGCATCAGAGAGAAGACTCAGGTGATGGAAACACATTAAGATTCTTCCTTGGAAGGATGCTGGCTAGGGAGAAGGAGACAGGCCTTCAGAAGCAGTGAGTCCCTTAGCTCTAGTAGCCTCATAGGTCCACATCTTGGAGTCTCACCTTTAAAGAAGCAAAACAAACGAACAACCTCAAGCTGGGTAGATAGCTTGCTGTGCAAGAATCAAGACAAAAATTTGATCCTCAGAATCCATATCAAAATGGATGTTCAGTCAGTCTGGTGAGTCTCTGGGTCTCGCTGAACGGCTAGTCAGCAAGCCCAATTTTTTTCAAAAATGGTAGACTTCTAGCTTTCATGCATGATACACACACACACACACACACACACACACACATACACGCACACAAATTAGTGTAAATAAACACCACAGCTTTAGCTTCTTGGCTTGTCCTCACGTAGGTGATCCCTAAGTTATAGTTATCCTTACATAATGACTCTCACCTGTCACTCTGCAATTTTCTGATGGCGTTCTCGTCAGAACTTTGACCTCCACTCCCTTGTACACAGTATTTCTGTGAACATGGGCGTATAGAAAATCTCACAGGTCATCTAAATGCAATCTAAAAACCAAATCTTATTCTAATGACTTAAAATTAGGTAAACCCAACATGAAGCAGGAGACCTGTAAGCTACAGAACCGATGACCATTCCTTCTGTGTCTAAGTCCCCATTACCACTGTTTTCAAACCTTAAGGATCCTTAACTTTCCAGGATTTCTTGGCAGGAATACATTTTCATTTTACAAACATGCCAACCTCCTTATCTGCAGATCGACAGCATCCACGGACACTCTATGATCTACTTACTTCTAAAAATAATTTCAGTTAAAATTTACTCTACTCAGTCGAGAGGGGGTGAGACAGAGGACATGAGGTTCAGAACTCAGGCTCTCGGAGACAGTTCCAGCTCCTACGATCGCATCCTGACAGACTACAGCAGTACAGCCTAGGGAATTTAAATGACCGATTTACTCTGGGAAAGAAAGCTTATTTTTAGTGAGGGGGAAAGAAAATGTTGATTTAATTTATTTTACTGGCTGTGAATCTCCTTTGGAAAGGAGAAGTAGAGTTTGATTAATTAGATTAGCAAATGCAATAAAGTGTTTATTCACTTGGGTGAATCAAGGCTTCCCTGGATTTAGCTGAATTTTATTTTAGGTTTTCAAACCTGTCCGGTAGGTAGCAAGATGGAGGCCAAAAGCCCTTCCACACCACACTGCTTTCAAGTATCTTTTCATATGTTAATTTGATCGGTTTCCAAATCTGCAGGCAGACATATTTCCCGGCCCCTCCCCCTCCCTCACAGGGGGAGGGGCGGCATATGGATGATACACACAGATGACAGGAAATTAACCACACTACTCATTACCATTTGCTATGCTTCTGGCTTTTAGCAGGTTTTTCCTTTCCTATTGACTTTCACTGCAAATTTTCTCTCTACCCAGCACAAAAGCTCCAAAGAAATTAGGTCAGCAATTTATAAGGTCATTAGAAAATACTTATTAGAACAAACCGTTGCAATTGTAGGGAAAAAAAAAAAATAGTTGTTACCGTCCTCCAATGGCTGCCGGCCTTTCTTTCTTCCTTCTTTTCATGGCCTGTCTTCTTCAGGAAGTCCCTTTGATGTGTCTTGCTACACAAAACTGTGGCCTCACTCATTTGTTACTGAGACTTTACCAGGGCCACAGCTGTTCAAACAACACACTTGCCTCTGAAAGTCTGGGAAAATTGGGGACAATAATCAAATTAAAATTCCAGGTCTACACTCTTTTGACAGAATGCAGATGGTTTTGATGTTTTATATTAAAGCACATTGCAATAAAAAGGGATTCTGCTGCATCGTGTACTGGGTTCTCCCATTAATGTGCCGATGACATGTTCACAAGGCGGAAAATCTGGTAATTCACCAAAAAAAAAAAAAAAAAAAAAAAAAAAAATATTTTTTTTTAAAAAAAAATTTTTTTTTTTTTTTTTTTTTTTTAAAAAAAAAAAAAAAAATTTTTTTTTTTTTTTTTTTTTTTTTTTTTTGAAAACCCAAAAGAATGGAGCTTGAAATCCTAGCCGATGGGGACCACGGGATAGCATCAGACACAGAATAACAATATAAAATTGAAGTGCTGCCGGCTGGGCCCCATGCATCTTGGGTGGCTGCTGATAAACAGGAGGCCCCATTGATTTCAGCTGAAGGTAGAACTGAGTGCTTTTATCCAAAGGCTGTGAAAATCACCTTCTCCAAGAAAGGTTAACATCTCTCGAGCTCTCTGAAAAGAGCAGAAGATTACAGGATCACAGCTGCCTTCATGTTAATGAGGTACAGGCAACTGGCCTTGAGATTTGAAAGGAAAAAGGGAGAAATCAAAATCAGAGCACATTCACCCTTCTGAAAGTATTCCCTTTTCTCCATCTGCAACACATCCATATACTGACTGAGCTAAGCAGGGAATTTAAAGGTATCCGAGATCAAACAGCTTTAATACTTTGAATTACCCTGAAAATAATGCCTGCCTCAGAAATATAAGTATCACGTGTGCCAGCTCAAAGAATAGCATTCTCTTCTCACCTGTTCTCCAAGATCCCACCACTGCAGCTGATCCCCAATCCTACTTATAAATCCAGCTCCCCAAGGGCTCTGACTAACCACTTCCACAGTCTTATGTGGCTCCTAGCTGGGGTGTTTCCTCCTACCCATGCAAGATCAACGTTCCTGGCTGTCCAGTTGTGTCTTTACACACCAGTTTCATTAATCTTTCTAGAAAGGAGGAGGAGCCTGTGGTGGTTTGAATATGCTTGGCCCAGGGAGTGGCACTGTTAGGAGGTGTGGTCTTCTTGGAGGAGGTGTGTCACCATGGGGGTAGACTTTGAGATCCTCCTCTTAGGTGCCTGAAAGCGAGTCTCCTCCTACGTACCTTAGGAACAAGATGGAGAACTCTCAGCTCCTCTAGCACCAAGCCTGCCTAGACAGTGCCATGATCCTCCCTTAATGATAACAGACCGAACCTCCGAACCTGTAAGCCAGCCCCGATTAAATGCTGTCCCTTATAAGACTTGCCTTGGTCATGGTGTCTCTTCACAGCAGTGGAAACCCTAACTAAGACAGACCCATTCCAAAACCCTCTGGGCAATGCAAAGTAAGAGATGAGTCTTTTTGATATTCCCACCAATTGTCCACATTCCCACCCCACACTCCACACTTCAGTCAGAATCCCAGATCTGTACCTGTTATTAAAATACACACATATGCAAAAATCCTGGATTTGGCAAGTACCCCTGGGATCCTTCCTGAATCTTCTTTGGGCCTTCCTCCTCATCCTTCTTTGACTTGCCCTACATCGAATGTAGACTCAGAAAATGCACTCTCTCCCAGGTCACCCTGTATGTACCTACTAGGGAGCAGGCACATGTTATATTTCATTGCTATAATCATTAGTATCTACCCTCTGGGCTAAAAAGTGAGACACCAGGGCTGAGCCTTATCCTTGTTGGAGTTCAAAATAGCCAGTCAATAGAATAAGGTAAAATAAACGAATTAGTACAACATTGTCAACCGAACAGTCCCTAAAGTCCACGACAAATATTTTCTTTGGAAATGAGTTGACAATAGAGTTGCCTTTCATTTTATAATGTTTCTGCAAATAGAACGTAGAAAAGTGGCACACAGTAGGTACTTAACAGATGTCTGACAGTACATAAAGAAACAAGGGGCAAGCAACAATGTCATCAGGACATTAACATATCAAATTTTCTTAACTAAAACTATTTGTCAGACACAAAAGAGAAGGGATCATGAAAGTCCCATCCTTGTTGCACAAGTGCTGGGTCTGACTGACTAGTTCCCATCCCACAAAGTATGGTAGTTTTAAGGGAAACAAGTCCCATAGGCTCATAGAGACTGGCACTATTGGGAAGTATGGTCTTGTTGGAAGAAGTGTGTCACTGGAGGCTGGCTTTGAGGTTTCAGAACCCAGGCCCAGTGTCACCCTCCCTCCCTGGTGCCTTCGGCTCCAGATGTAGAACTCTCAGCTCCTTCTCTAGAACCACCTCTGCCTGCGTGCCGCCAAGCTTGTTACCATGATGATGATGATGATGGACTAAACCTCTGGACTATAAGCCAGCTCCAAATGCTTTCCTTTTTAAGAGTTGTATGGTCTTGGTGCATAGTCACAGCAATAGAAACCCTAACTAAGAGAGTGACCTGCACTCAGGATTCTGTTTGTTGTTGCCCCTACCTTACTTTTATACAACCCTACCAGCCCCTTCGCTCCTCACATACACCCCATTAAGAAAGCACAGCACTGCCGGGCGGTGGTGGCACACGCCTTTACTCCCAGCACTTGAGAGGCAGAGGCAGGCGGATTTCTGAGTTCGAGGCCAGCCTGGTGAGTTCCAGGACAACCAGGGGATACACAAAGAAA
>JADRCC010547567.1:0-12816 GCA_019843855.1 Hylomyscus alleni
AACACTTCCATCTACAGATGTACTGGAAGAAAGAATAAGGACCGAGGGATTGATGAGATGGCTCAGTGGTAACAATGCATGGCAGTTGGCAGAAGAGGTGGCACACACCTTTAATTCCAGCACTCAAAATGCAGAGGCAGGCAGATCTCTAATAGTTTGAGACTAGCCTGGTCTACTTAGACCCTGCCTGCTTTTAAAAGGAAGTGTGTACTGCATTTATAGAGGACTCAAGTTCTGTTCTTAGCACCCACACTGGGTGGCTCACTACCACATGTAATTCCAGTTCTAGGAAATTTGACACCCTCTTCTGATCTCTGTGGGCACAAACATACCCATGGTGTAGACGCACATGCCAGACACTCATACACATTTAAAAAAAAAAAAAAGGACAGAAATTCACGAGGCTCGGTGAGCTGAGGAGCCGCAGCCATGGGTTAGAGCACCTGCAACCGGAGGCATGGGGAGAAAGAATAAACAAAAGCTTGAAGAAAAACTGCCTAAAAATGTTCCAGACTTGATGAAAGCTTTATAGCTGCAAACCCTCAAACTTCCACAAATCCCAAAGCACAAAGCAAATGGTGTAACAGAAAATCTTAGGTCAGCCATTTGAAATCTGCAATAGAAAAAAATTAACCACAGTAAAAACATAAGACATAAAGGTCTGAGGTGTAACTCAGTTGGCAGATTGCTTGCCTCCCATGCGCAAGAAAGGCCCTGAGTTCATTTCAAATCCTAGCACCACAAAAACCATATCTATAATCCCAGGATCCCAGAGGTGGAGGCAGGAGGACCAGAAGGTTCAAGGTGAGTCTGGGTTATTGAGACCCTGTCTCCACAAAACAAAACAACCACACACACACACACACACACACACACACACACACACACACACACACACCAGAGTGGTGCTTTAGAGTCAGCTCAGCAGCTGGGAGCTCTTGCTGGCCGGGTACTGGGCACATACTTGTAACCCCGGCCCATACACGGGGTTTAATGGGAAGACACATTTAAGGCTGAATTTTGTTCGTCCCCTTTAAAGTCTGTTTTTGTGCTGTACCAATAATTTTAATCTTCAGGCATTTAAGACCATGCAAGTGGCCAGGTGGTGTTTGCACCTAGACTTACTGAGGGTTGCTAACTGCCACATAGGTACTGGGAATTGAACCTGGGTCCTCTGCAAGAGCAAGTACTCTTAATCTCTTTCCAGCCCCAAGATTTCATACCTTTATACTCGATTTTTACTAGTTGGACCTTATTTGTAAGTGTGGTTCTGTTTGTTTGTTAGAGGAGAGGATCTTACTAAGCTGATCGTGAACTCCTAAGGTGAAGGGATCTTGCTTCAGCTTCCCACGGGCTGGGGCTAGTTCTCTGCCATCACAATCGAGCCTCCACTTTCCTGGCACAGACACTACTGCTCCTAACTTCTAGGCAGTGTGAATTCCGGGTCTCTTTAGTGTCATCTTCTAGGCAGTGTGAATTCTGGTCTCTTTAGTATCATCTCTTCTGGAAATTTCTGCTGGAGACAAGGACTTTTGGCTGCTGCAGACCATTGGTTTGGTTGGGATTTTTCACAAACCCAATTGCCTCGCCCACATGGGGCTTTTCATGTGTCAGTCACACATGGACACCACTGGCTGATTAAAACACAAACTCAAGGACGTTTCAATGTAAGAAGATGAAATATACCACACTAATAGACTGAAGGAAGAGACCACCATCTCAGAGAAGGCCGGCTACCAAGGTCAGTGAAATATATACCACATTAACAGACTGAAGGAAGAGACCACCATCTCGGAGAAGGCCGGCTACCAACACCCTTTCCTGATGGGATCCCTGGAGAACAGGAATGAGAGGAAAGTCCTGACACGATGATCCTTATGAAAACCCCAGTTATATACTCAGCGGAGAAATACTTGCTGGAAGAAGGTCTGGTCCGACTGGTGTCTACTTCTCCACTGCCTGCCAGGCCATGCTATGCCCCCACTGTTACAGTGTCTGCCCTGCCTGGCTGAGGCTCCGGGCCTGGGGGGCACGGTTGGTTTGAAGCAGCACTGCCTCTTCTTAAATGTAAACGAGCCAAGGCCCTGAGAGCAATTCTTCTATCCCTCATGATGAGAGAATCAGAGGCCATCCCCTCACTCTCTACAAGAATCCCAAGACACAACTCTGAGTAGACACATCCCCACTGAAGGGGCATTGGCAGCCCTCTGGAAAAGGGCAGCAGGTACTGGGCAGTGGTGGCACATGCCTTTAATCCCAGCACTTGGGAGGCAGAGGCAGGCGGATTTCCGAGTTCGAGGTCAGAGCCTGGTCTACGGTCTACAGAGTGAGTTCCAGGACAGCCAGGGCTACACAGAGAAACCCTGTCTCAAAAAAACCAAAAAAAAAAAAAAAAAAAAAAAAGAAAAAAGAAAAAAGAAAAAAGAAAAAGAAAAACAAAAAAAGAAAAGAAAAGGCAGCAGGTCCACAGACATCCAGCTTTTCTCCTTAGTACTGTTCTCTCCCTCCCTGCTTCTCCCTCTCTCTCTCTTTGTATTTTGAGTCAGGGTCTCACTTAAATATAGGCTGGCCTCAAACTCCTGATGCCCCACTGCTTCCAGCTCCCAAATGCTGAGATAACAAGTGTGCCACACTACCCCTGGCTTTACTTCTACCTTTCCCTCCTGCAAGGCTCTGTTCACTTCTGCAAGTGACTAATGACACTATCAATGAAGAGGATGTGGCTAGCTTGCTTGAAAACCATGGCCCAGCAAGGACTTAAAAACCCTATTAATGGGACAATTAACAGTCTTGAAAGCTGCATGCATTTCTCTCTGCCACCTCAGCCCCACCCTTTTCTAAGTCAGTACCTCACCCACCCAACCCACCTGCCTCCTCACCTGCTAGTCTCCTCCTTTGAAGTGACCAAGGCTGTCGCCCGCCCACTACGAACTGACAGCTCCTGTGCTCTTTCTTCTGGCTCTGGCTCCAGCGAGGAGCCGGTGCTACCATCACGGCTGCCCCTCCCTGGGCTGCTGTCCGCAGAGGCACGCGGAGACTCAGTGTTCTGTTTCAGCGTCTGCAGTTTGGCCAGAGGGATGATGTCGCAGTTCTGTGGGCGATGCCACACGGTGCGCTGCGAAGCAGCACTGTAGTAGTAGAAGCGTGATGTATTGGGGTCAAAGAGCTCCCACCACTGGTCCTCGCTGGTGCGCTTGATGCGCACACCGGCTGGTGGGTCCCACACGCACTCCCCGGTGACCAGGTTGGCATACATACGTTCGCGCGTGCGTGGTTCGATGATTTCCACCCATTCCAACCTGTTGAGGACAAAAGCATCAACATTGACCTTGGCTCTCACCTCACTGTACAGGGGCTGCTGAGTGCTCCTACATCTGGCCTTCTTTCCTCGGAAGCCTCAGGACAGCAGGACCACAAACTACTGCCTCTGCGTGCTCCTCCTCAGCCCGCAGCCCTCAGGGCAGCAGGACCTCAAACTACTGCCTCTGCGTGCTCCTCCTCAGCCTGCAGCCCTCAGGGCAGCAGGACCTCAAATTACTGCCTCTGCGTGCTCCTCCTCAGCCCGCAGCCCTGCAATCCTTCCTATTTATAAAGGGGTAAATCATTCTATACAAGTATGTTTGTTGTCAGGATGCAAATGTGTAAAGATTGCTTTCAAGTTTTGATAATGTATGGTTTATTTTTGTTTATGTGTGTGGACATGTATGTGTACAATACTCTGACAGGCCAGAAGAGGGCAGAAGTCTCTTCTAGAGCTGCAATTACAGTCTGTTGTTTAAGCCAGTACCATGAGTGCTGGGACCAAATTCTAGAAGGGCAGCACTAATTCTGACCACTGAACCATTATTAGGGCACAGTGGTGTTCTGGGCAAGCTCCCCTACCCTCTTTAACATAGGTCTGATTCTATAGCCCAGGATGGCCTAAAAACTTGTAGCGATCCTCCCGCCTAAGCTTCTTAAGTGGTAAGATTATAGGCATGAACCACAGCACCTGGCTCCGTAAATGTTTAATGTAAATACAAAGTGAGTGTCAGGGAAGGCCTGCCACAGTTAATAATAAAGAAACTGTACGGCTTTGTTTGAAATGACACATATCTGTTTGTATCTATGCAGTTGTGTAGGAAATTGTCAGCTACCAAAGCAAAAAGGAAAGAGGTGGAGGGATGGCTCAGGGGTTAGAGCACTGGGTGGAGGGATGGATGGCTCTGGGGTTAGAGCACTGGGTGGAGGGATGGATGGCTCAGGGGTTAGAGCACTGGGTGGAGGGGTGGATGGCTCAGGGGTTAGAGCACTGGGTGGAGGGATGGCTCAGGGGTTAGAGCACTTGTTGCTCTTGCAGAAGACCCAGTTTTGGTTCCCAGCACCACACAGCAGCTCACAACTGTCTGTAACTCCAGTTCCAGTGGATCTAACACCCTCTTCTGACCTCCATGGTCTTCATACAAACACAGGCAGGCAAAACACACATACATATAAACATACACATAAACAAAAAGAAAAAAAAGAAAGGAGGTTATATAGGAGGAGTGGGTCTGGTGCCACTTTCCCTCGGCCTCTCCAGCTGTCCCTGTGTGTGTTTGTGCACGCATGTGAAGATGTATGCTCATACTGGAAGGCTGTCCTCAGTCACATCTCCAGCTCCTCTAAGACAGGGCATCTCACTGAAGCCGGACTTTGCTGGTTTGGCTAGACTGTCCAGCGAGGTGTGGGGAATCCACTTGTCTCCCTGTATACAGTGCTGGGTGATAAGCATGTACTGCTGGATACGTGGGTGGAGAGGATATGAATGAACTCGGGCCCTCACTTCCCAGAAGAGCCAGACCAAACTCTTTTCTTCTGTCTCCCTTTTAAAATGATCTGATCTTTTTTTTTTCAAACTTTATAATGAAAAATTTCAAACATGTGAAAATATACTAAATTTGAACAATTATTCCTACATTTGTGGTTTCCATTTTTTTGTGATTACTAATGTCAAACACTAATGAAAAACCCATAGTGTTGTTTTCTCTTACTGACCAACATGGGCTATTTCAGACACTTGTTCTCACAGACGCCTGTCAGAGATGTCTCACCAGGACTGACTTTGTGACTTGTCTGTTTATTTTCTCTCTCTCTTTTTTTTTTTTTTTAAAGAAAACAAGCTTTAATCTTAGTGAGTTGGATTTATAAATCCTTCCCTCATGGTTTTTTCTATTTCTTTCTGGTTTTGGTTCTACTTGTACATCAAGCATATTCTCTTATAAATTGACTTCCCAAAGTTTTATGTTGTTGCCATTTATTCTGATGTCTTGGGTCTGCTGGACTGATTTTGTTTGCCTGTGACATTTCATCTTGCTAAACAGTATCATTGTTTCCATGATGGACAAGACGGGCTTTACAAGTGAGCACTTCTGTGTGAGCCCCTTCTGATCTCACCTCTGCCTCAACACGTGCCCTTGTCAGGGAGCTTACGAAAATGAATAATCTTGTCAACTCTTTTCTTCCCTTCAGCCCTGCTTTGGTGACAAGTCTTGCCCCCCTCCCCCTTTAAACTTTTTTCAGTGTGAGAGAAGAACCCCTGGCTTTGCATGTATTTGTTCTGCCCCTGAGCTATCCGTCAGCTTTTACCACTCCCTTTCTTTTTTTTAAACTTTATTTGTTTAATGTATGAGTGCTCTGCAGCATATACACCTGCCTGCCTGAAGAGGGCATCATATCCTCCTATAAATGGTCGTGAGCCACCATGTGGTTGCTGGGAATTGAACTCATGACCTCTGGAAGAGCAACAGTGCTCTTCACGGCTGAGCCAACTCACCAGCCCTACCACTCCCTTTCAAAAAGAGATTTACTATGCAGTCTGAGCTAGCCTTAAACTCATAATCCTGTTGCTTCAACCTCCCAAACGCCTGGTTTTATAGCTACACGTCACTGCACCTAGCTCTTAGCTATTCTTTTCAAAACTTTTAAAACTGCATTCCTATTTATTTAGTGTCTGTGTGCACATGTGTGTTTGGAAGTAAGAGGACAACTTGCAAGAGTTGATCCCATCCTTCCACTATGTGGGTCCCTGGGATCAAACTCGGGTCGCTAGGCTCGGCAGCAGGCACCTTTACCTGGCAACCCTAGCCCTTGGCTATTCTTAACCTATCTTTACTTCCTCATGAATTCATGGCCAGCCAACCTCATACAAACTCTGTTCCTATCTTTGCAAAATCTGAATGAATACTACGACTGACGCACGGAGAACAAAGACATCTCTGTGGTGCTGACATCCACCCAAATGGTGTCAATCCAGGTGTAAGGCCTATGTGCTGCAGGCTCTTGGCACACTCTGTGTCCCACTGCTCATGCCTGCTCTGCTCTCTGAGGCCCTTATCCTGAGCTCCCGTACACTCCAACTTAAATACTTTCCACCTAGCATTCCAAAGCTCTATCTCTGGGGATCTGTTTCTGCAGCTCACTTATGAAGCCTCTTTCTTTGTGTACTGAGTCACCATACTGGCCTGCCTCTCTCTCTTTTCCCACTGAAGGCTCTACATTTCAGATATAATGCAGAGCTCTCATGTTCTTAGCCAAGAGCCATACACTGTGATGGTTTCAATGAGAATGGTCCCCATAGGCTCATAATTGAATAACTGCTCCCTGGTTAGTGGATTTGTAGTGTGGACATTGTGTTGTGGGTGGCCTTGGGAGATTTCAAAAGCTCACAAAAAAATTCCCAGTTAGTGTTTGCTCTCTCTCTCTCTCTCTCTCTCTCTCTCTCTCTCTCTCTCTCTCTCCCACCTCTTTCCCCTCACCGCCCCTCCCCCCATCCCCATCCCTGCATCAGGATCAGGGTATAAGTAAGCTCTCAGCTACTGTTCCAGCACCATGCCTGCCCATCTGCCACCATATTCCTCCCCATGATGGTCATGTAACTGCATGCTCCCAATAACTGTAACTGCAAACTCCCAATAAACCCTTTCTTCTATAGTTGCCTTGGTTGTGATCTTGCTTCACAGCAATTAAAGAGTGACTGAGACAGCAGTGGCCTTGCTGTTTGGGGGACTGTGGACGGGACTAGGAAACTGGTTGGATGCTCTAAATTGGGTGTAAGGCCTTCTATAGGAGCTTGGAGAGAGTAGAGGTGAGAGCACTGTGGACTGCTGAAACCCAGCTCAAGAACTTTAGAGGAGAAAAATATCAGCAACTGAGGGAGAGACTATTCTTGTGATATTTGGCAAAGAATGTGGCTGCCTTCTGTACTTGTTCTAAAAAATTGCTTGAAGCTAAACTGAAAAGTAATGCACCAATTCCCTTGTCTGAGGAGAGTTCAAGATAGCTTAATATCAAGTCTATCACATGGTTATTAGTGATCACTCTTATGCAAGTCTACAATGAAAATGAGCAACCAGGGCAAAAAACCAAATAGACAACACCACGAAATGTAATGCTGGAGCCAAGGCCTGTGCTGAAAGAGATAAGGAGAGGCATGATGTGAAATGGAGTAAGGGGTGGCGCCCTTACACCCCTGCAACTTGCAGGAAAGGCCTGGAGAATTTTCTGCTGCTAAAAAGCAACAACAAGGGCTAGAGAGATGCCTCAGTGGTTAAGAGCACTGACTGCTCTTCCAGAGGTCCTGAGTTCAATTCCCAGCAACCACATGGTGGCTCACAACCATCTGTAATGGGATCTGATGTCCTTTTTTGGTGTGTCTGAAGATAGCTATGATGTACTCATATGAATAAAATAAATAAATCAATCTTTTTTTTTTTTTCGCCACCACCGCCCGGCAAATTTATTTATTATTATATATGAGTACACTGTAGCTGTCTTCAGACACACCAGAAGAGGGCGTCAGATCTCATTACGGGTGGTTGTGAACCACCATGTGGTTGCTGGGATTTGAACTCACAACCTTCCGAAGAGCAGTCGGTGCTCTTCCCCACTGAGCCATCTCACCAGCCCAATAAATCAATCTTAAAAAAAAAAAGCAACAACAAACCAAAGCTTAAGGAGATGTAATTCAGGAGTGGTGCAGGCACTCCTTAGAGAGCGGCAGAACTTGGGCAGTGTTTCTCTTTAGAGTCATGAACAAAGTAGTTGCAGAATCTTTCTCCAAGGTTAAGGAAAGCCACTGAGACCAGATGTGTAGTAAGGAGTCCCTGCATGGAAGCCATGAGAGGCCATGGTGTGAAGCTATGAAAGCCAAGGCTGGATGGAGCTGGAGACATCAAGATGTTAAGACAGCAAGTGTAACGGGCACACAGAGAGAAGTGAGCTGCAGTCAACAAAGCTGGAAGGGCAGAGCCATCAAGGCCTTTGACATCACACACAGAATGACAGGAACTGGAGTTTACCCTGCTGGGTTTTGGTCTTGCTTTGGTCCAGTACTTCCTCACTGTGGCCCCTTCCCTCCCTGTTGAAATAGTAATAGTGATTTCTCCCCTCCATTGTATGTTGGAAGTGTATGATCTGCTTTTTGTCTTTGATTTTACACGGGGCTATGGTTAGGAGTCTGCCTTGGTCTTTAGAAGAGACTCTGGACTCTTAAAGTGTGTTGTGTGGCAGGATATTTGAGCAAACTGTGAACCTCATTATTGTGTTATTTGCTGGAAAAACCCCTTCCTAGTTGTGCAACTCACGCCTTAATCTCTCTGGCTGAAATACAGACACACCTTCAGTACAACCCTTTAATCCCAAATAATGAAGGTAAAGTTAAAGGAAGCACCTATGTTTGAAAGTGATGTCTAATTCAGTGGCAAAGTGATGAATCAGAGAAAGATTTGACAGAGTAGGATATGCCCCACTCTCAGGAAAAGAGAGAGAAAAGAGGGGCTACTTAAAACAGAGCAGTGCAGAGGGAGAGAACAAGCCAGACACAGGTGAAGATGGAAAAAGCCAGAGAATGAGAAGGAGCTAGAAGATTAGAATAGTAAGTATGAGGCCAGGCAGAGCTGAGAGAGAAGCCAGATTGAATCAGTGAGCTTGGAGAGGAGTTGGAGCCAGAACAGTTCAGTTGACCAGCCAGCCAGAGATCAGAAAGAGATAGAAAGGGTGAGCTTATTCAGCAGTAAATCTCAGAGGCTGAAATTATATCTGGCAAATAAAAATTAATTTTACAGTGTTGAGACTGTAAGGGGTTAGGGACTTTTAAAGTTGAACTAAATGTAGTTGCAGTAAAAGTCCCTGTAGAATGAGAATGGCCCCATAGTCTCTGAATGCTTGGTCCTAAGCTGATGGGATTGTTAAGAAGGGTGAGGAGGTGTGAGCTTGGTGGAAGAGCAGTGTCACTGAGTATGAACTTCAAGACTTCAAAAGCCCGGGGCATTCCCAGTCCTCCCTCCCCCCTCCCCCCTCCCCCGCCCCACCGCTCTGTCTCATGCTTACATCATGGATCAAGATGTAAGCTCACAGTTACTGCTCCAGAGCTATGCCTACCTGCTGCCATATTCCTTTCCTTGATGGTCATGAACTTACTACCCTCTGTACAGTAAGCCCTCAATAAACCCTTCCTCTAAAGCTGCCTTGTTAGCCTTTTGCCTAAGACCCACCCCATAGTTACCTGGCAACATCCAGGTGTGCCTGACTCACTATAAAAGGGGCTGCCTGCTCCCTCCTCTCTCTCTCTTTTTTGTTTTTGGTTTTTTGAGACAGGGTTTCTCTGTGTAGCCCTGGCTGTCCTGGAACTCACTCTGTAGACCAGGCTGGCCTCGAACTCAGAAATCTGCTTGCCTCTGCCTCCCAAGTGCTGGGATTAAAGGCATGCGCCACCACTGCCCAGCCCTCTTCTCTCTCTTGCTCTTGGCTTGTTGCTCTTGCTCTGTCCTCTCACCCCTCCCCTCGCCCTCTCCAGGTGCTAATGGCCGGTCTCTACTCCTCAATTCCTCTACTCTCTCTCTGCTTTTCCCTGCCTCTACTACCCTCTTAACTTCCCTCCCCATGCCCTGAATAAACTCTATTCTGTACTATACCATCCATATGGCTGGCCCCTCAGGGGAAGGGATGCCTCAGCATGGGCTCATGGAGGCACCCCTCCCCCATACCTGACTACACCTCCACCAAAACATATCTCCTCTCTCTTTATCTTTTTATAAACACAACATTGATCATGATGGTTTGTCATTTGGGGGTCTTTATTTCCCTCTGTAAATATCATAATGACCCATGCCATAGAAAACACTGAGGATGTCAGCCAGGGATTCCCCCAACACTACTCATGTAGAGCTAAACACATGCTACCTGATTAGGACCCTCAATGCACTCCCCACATTTGGTCACATTTCTGTGTTCTGCAATAGGCCCCAGGATTGTGCTTAAGTACCTGGTACTACAAAACAAACTGGAAGGACTGCAGAGCCACGCATACATGTGCTCTCAGTTGGGGCTTCCACCTCCCTTGTGGGGCTTGAATGCTATGTCCATCATCATCCTGGCATTGAACACTTGATCCCCAGTTGGGGCTGGCTAGTGAGGCTTAGGAGGCTTAGCTCACTGGAGGAAGTTGACTACTGGAGGCAGGCTTGGAGTTTAAAGACTTGGGCCATGCCTGAGTTCACCCTCTCAACATCTCTTTGTTTCATGCTTATCGTTTGAAGACGTGAGCCTTGTGTCCCTGCTCCAGCTGTCATGTCTATAAACCCCAATAAATCCTTCCATATGTTGACTTGGTCGTGATATTTTATCATAGCAACAGACAAGTAACTAGTGTACATCTGTTCCAGGCAACGTTTCCATGACCTTTCTCCTTAGTTATCAACTCACAGTGTGCTTGTGTGTGCGCGCGTGCTGTGGCTGAGGTTTAGACTTTATGACACCTTCTCTTCTCTCCAGCTCAAAAACTGCATGCAGGGGCTGAAGGCTTCAAGGACTCTGTTGAATGTCCCTGTACCAACATAGACCCAGCTGGATCATTGTACCTAACATTGGACCCTAGGACACATTTACTCTGTGAGGTCCCAGCAGTAATATGGGCCTTCATCCCAACCTTCTGCATAATGCTTTCTGTGCCATTTAAAGTTCACACTGGAACCATACACCATGTAAGGAAGGGTACCTTTTCTACCTCAAGGGTGCTTCTAAGACCTTCTAAATATGTCTTCTGGTCTGTCTAGCTTGCCCTTCTTCTATCAGTGTGGGGATGATACTAGTACCAGAGGCTCAGGGCTCATGCTGTGGTTCCAGTCCCCCTGCTTGGTGACTGAACTGGAGCCACCTCGTGATGGGGAAGTGGGATGGAGACTTTTCAGGCCAGGAAGCATAGCTCCTTCAACAGTATGGATGGCTATAAAACTGTAGCTAATATGAATGTAAAACTCTTTCCTCTCTCTGCATATGTCTCAGTCTCTCTGCCTCTGTCTGTCTCTTTCTGTATATGTCTCAGTCTCTCTGTCTGTCTCTCTCTTATTTTTTTGTTTGTTTGTTTGTTTTGTTTTTTGAGAAAAGGTTTCCTGGAATTTGCTCTATAGACCAGGCTAGCCTCAAACTCAAAGATCTGCCTATGCCTGCCTCCAGAGTGCTGGATTTAAGGTGTACACTACCACTGCCCATCTGGAAGTTTAACTCTTACACTGAGTTTGTTTCAGATGCCTGGCAATTCCTGATGCACAGGCTGTAGCAGCAAAATGCTGGAGCCACCATGGCTCACACAGTGACTACTGAGGCAGGACCAAGGCGAGCAGCTCACCCTGAGGACAGGACAGTCTCCTAACAGGGTCACTGTGAATGCAGCCGCAGCCGCAGCCGCAGAGCTGACAAAACTAGGAGGGAAGGGAAGGGAGCACAGCACAGGCCTCTCCCGCAGGCACCTGCAGCACGGCTAGCACATGCTGACTGTGAGAAGCACGGTAAGATGGAGATATCTACAGTAGATGTAGAGAAGGTCAGCTGGAACAACTGAGCTTTAAACATGGCTGAAACATCCGAGTACATGGCACACACCTGTGACTCAGCTGGGGTAACAGGATGCCATGATCAATCAGTCAATCACAGGTATGGATACGCTATCTGGATTTTAAGTTTGGCGGTTTCTCACTGTCCTTTGGAGGGGTTGCGGCTGGGCTCTGAGACAGTTTTCCCTGGACTGGCCTGTGGGCATGTCCAGGGTGGGAGGTTGTATTAATTAAGTTAACTGATAGAGGAAAACCCAGTTCACTGTGGGAACTGGGCGAAAGCACCATTTCCTAGGGAGAGCAGAGGTATCTAGCCAAGCACAAGCAAGCAAGAGAGCATGCATGCAACCATTTCTTTCTGCCTGGACTGTGGAAGCAATATGACTAGCTCTTTCCAGTTCCTGCCTGGACTTTACAACAAGACCTGCCTCTACCTTCCAAGTGCTGGGATTAAAGACATGGGTTACCACTCTGGGCCTAAGTTGCTTTCTGTCAGGGTATTTTTCTTTGTAACGGAAATGAAACTGGAACAAAGCGCAAATTCATAAAGAAGAGAGAACAGACTCAGAGCAAACTGGTCAGAGAAAACAGTGCAGCAGGGAGAGGAGTGGTGGTTGACTAGGGACTAACACCAGCCACAGCATCTAGAAGAGGCAGGAGCGAGCAGGTATGAATATATTTAAAACATGGGCTGAACTTTCTAGAAGATTGAAAAGCACCACAGTCTCCAGATAAAGGCAGCTGTTACGGCCAGGGAATGGGGGTGCAGGAAAATGTAAACCTAAAATCATGAAAGGGGTCACACATGCTATGGGGTAGCCAACATCAGATGGTCCTGGAAACCCGGTGTGCCAAAGTCCTGGTGCCATTGTCCTGTAGGAGGTTGTAGCTGGGACAAGAGGACACAGGATCTATGACCAGTTCCTGAACTGACATTAAGTTATGACCTCAGTCAGGGCACATAGTA